>CAUYQV010159863.1:0-32335 GCA_963574575.1 Galagoides demidoff | reverse complement strand
TTTTATTTTTGATTTTTAACCCCTCATAAACTTTTTTGTACCCAAACAATGTTTTTTTGAGGTTTACTAAAAAAAAAAAAAAAAAAAAAAAAAAAAGAATTGATGCTTATCACTGCATTTATCTTATGGGAGCCCAACATTTAGCTTATAGGGGAAGGAGATGGGCCTTGCCTGGACGCTGGGTGTTAAACTCACACCTCCACTGCCAGTCGGACTGTCTTGGACAAGTGACTAAACCTCCCTGAATCTCCATTTTCTTGACTGCAGATGTCTGACAGTGTCAGCCCCACAGGGACACTGAGAGGAGTGCAGGAGTGGAGGACGGGAGTTTCACCCTGCACCTGGCCCTGAGGAAGTGCGTGGTGCCCATCAGCACTCAGTCCCGGGAGAAGTGCCACCCCCAGCCCATGAATGTTGGTGCCTGTCTGCATTTACTGTGTGCTTGTCCTAAAGCCACCATAGCCCCAGCAGTGAAATTTTTCTGTCTCTTCCCTGGGCTTAGAATGCCGACCAAAGCACCCGAAAAGTCACACCCAATTAACATGCCATTCCTCAAGCCTTTGTGGTACCAGAGCACTTACCAGAAGCTTTTCCTCAGTTCTGCGGGCTCCGGGTGTCTGTGCCCACCTGGCCGGTCTCTCCCAGAACCTGCAGCGGCTGGTTCTCCTGCAGGCGCTGGGCTCTCACGGCTCTCACTCCGATCACATGAACAGAGTTGCTTGGCAGGTTTTGTTGCCCTTTCATCCCTAGAGAGTTTTATTCTTACTGATTCTGACCTACAGATTGAAAAAAACGGTTGTTTGCGTGATGTAAGTATATAGATAGACATATTGCTCCTCATTCTACCACCGTTACCTCTTGGTACTTCCCTTCTGGCCTTTTAATTTTTTTATATTTTTTATTGTTTCAGGTTAATCGAGGGTACAAAGAATTAGGTTACAGTGTTTGCATTTGTTAGGTAAAGTCCCTTTTATAATTGTGCTGCTGGCCTTTTTAAAAAATACTCAAACTAACATCCAGAGGTCCTAGGAACTGGAATATACTATTACTACCCTGCTTTTTCTTTTAACATGTAATAAGCATTTTCTATATTGTCAAAAAACTCTAGAGTGGAAACTCCGTTTCTCCCATTTTTTTTTTCTGACATCTAAGTTACAAGTGAAGCAAAACTTAAAGTGACTGTACAGTTTGAACGTGTTTGTGTAGTAACAGTACTTGGAGAAAAAAGCAACAGCGGGAAAGTGTGGTTGTTTTTCCCAGTTAGTACCTGCTGCCCATCCCGAGAGTCCGCTGTTGTCTGGGGCCGCAGGTGTCTGCCCTTCCCTGCACAGAGGAGAGGCCCACCCGGGCCACTGGCATTGTGGATGAACACCAGCTTCCTGCCCTGGTCTCAGTGACTGCGGGGATGAGCCACTACACCCCGGTTCCCAGGGTGAGGCCAGAGCCTGCCAGGCCAGCCGCATACGCAGAGCGAGTGGCAGCTGGCAGGGCTGTGGCCCGTCTCAAGGGTGGATTCCTCACCAGGTCCAAGCAGTTAAGGCCTTTGGGACTGTGTGGGTTTGTTAGTAATGGAGCTTTCAAATGTTTTTTGAGACAGAATCTCACTTTGTCACCCTTGGTAGAGTGCTGTGGCATCATAGCTCACAGCTACCTCAAACTCTTGGGCTCAAGTTCTCTTGCCTCAGCCTCCCAATTAGCTGGGATTTCACCCTCCTGGGCCTCCTAGAGTGCTAGGATTGAGTGAGCCACTGTGCCTGGCCTGAGCTTTTGAATTTTTTGAGAGAAACAACAAGATGGCTTAATTTTTGTTTTTTTAACGTCTGCTGGCTCAGAAGAGCATGTAAAACTATCACAGCGGGTATCTCCTCATTGCCAGTTCTGTTTAACGAAAATAATTTTAGTCCATTTTCACTTTATTTTTTGAAGCTAAGCAACTTGTCACTTTACTTCTCTGAGTCAGCCGTGTACATTAACAGGTCAAACCCACCGCTTTTTGTCTGAGACTGTTACACTGACCCTTCTTTAGGGACTTTTCGTGCGTGGCCTGAGCAGGGCAATTCTGACCTTCCCTCTGGCTCAGTGGGTGTTTTCCGGTATCTTCAGGGGCCCTGGCTGCCACAGCTCCCTGACCCACTTGCTTCTTAGCCAGAGTGGGCGGCTCAGACCTGCTCTGCACCTGCGTCCATGTCGTCCTCAAAATGCAACAGCTCAGTTTGTAACGTGAAGGGTTACTTTTTCTCATTGGTGCTAACTCAACTTTAAAAATCAACAGCTCTGAGCACAGTACAACAGAACTATATGCGGAATAGGGGTGAAGGCCTCCACCAGTGATACCTAGAGGAAAGAGACCGCAACCCTGACACTACAGGAAGGTGGTGGGGGCAGCAAGGAGCAGCAGAAAGCAGCAACAGAGATCCCAGGGGAAGAAGGGCAGCCAGGCAGGTGCGGGACCAAGTCCTTCCACCTTGCTGTGTGCCCAGGGGGCTTGTTTATGCCATAGCCGTAGCTCCGGCCCCCTGGGCTTACCTGCCACCTGATTCTGTTCCTGTAGACTCTTTTCCATACCCTCTCCAAGGAAGAGCCACCCCCTCTAGAGGGAGGCTGCAGCCCAGGCTGCCACAGTGTGGGACTCCCCGGGGGCCTCCTGGGAGGAACACTGAGGAGCAGCTCCTGTTCTTCAGGGCAGCCCCTCCTTCCATCATCCTGAAACCTCTCTGTGGCAGCACCGTTAGAGATTTGGGGGTCAGAGGAAAGTATCTTCACTCATGAAAATTTACCAGACCAAGCTAGAAAAGAAGGTCATCTTAGCCTGAAACAATCAGGTTTGGAGAGAAGAACCCAATCAGTGACCTAGCTAAGGCAAGCACTGACCAGGGTCAGCAAACATTTATCAACATCTTACATGCTGGGAGGAGTTAGAAAGTCTTTGGCAACTTTAGGAAAAGAGTACTTTCATGTCTTTTCTTGTGCTGAGAATATTTTCTATAAAAGAAATTCCAAGTATAGTATGTCGGTTACTGTTCTGGTCATAGTGGGTCTATTATTAAAATTATAGTTCCATTTATTTAAAGAAATTTGTTCTGCAAACAGTCTTTATTTGGCATATTTTCAGATATCTGTGACTGTGATATTTAATCAGATTGCTTTTTGTAGGTATCAGGAAAAAAATTTTTTTGACTGATCTGTGCGCGCGCGTGTGCTCTCTCTCTCTCTCTCTCTCTCTCTCTCTCTATATATATATATATATATACATATAAAGTCATATGACCTGCAGTGATGATTGTGTGGTGCCAACATAAGGATGAGCATGTAGATCAGTGGAGTAAAATTGAGAGTCTTTACATCTCTGGATAACAGACCTGAATATCTGAGCTAAAACTATAAACCTCTTAGGAGAAACAGGAATAAATCTTAATGATCTTGGGTTAGGCAATGACCTGTTAAATATAACACCAAAAGCATAGCTGTAAAAGAGAAAATGGGAAGTTGGATTTCATCAAAATCAAAACTTTGTGCTTCAGAGTGATACAGGTTCCCCCGTTCAGGGTTGGACAGGGACCCTGGTTTCCTAGGCCTGAGCAGTTTCCTGTCAGCCAGGCCTCTTGTGAAGTGGACCTCCTGCCATTTTGCCCAGAGATGGAGGGGCTGCCTTCATTTGTTAATATACTCATCAACACTGAAGTCTACCAGGTCCTGGCCAAATGTAATTCTCAAGCCCTCCCTTTTTTACAAAATAGCGTATAACCCTTAGAAAAAAGGGTTAAGGTGGTGCCTGTAGCTCAAGCGGCTAAGGCGCCAGCCACATACACTAGAGTAGAGGGTTTGAATTCAGCCCAGATCCGCCAAACAACAATGACAACTACAGCCAAAAAATAGCGGGTGTTGTGGCAGGCGCCTGTAGTCCCAGCTACTTGGGAGGCTGAGGCAAGAGAATTGCTTAAGCCCAAGAGTTTGAGGTTGCTGTAAGCTGTGATGCCACAGCACCCTACCCAGGGCAATAGCTTGAGGCTGTGTCTCAAAAAAAGAAAAGAAAAAAAAAAGCATTAAAATTGTGAGACTTCCCACTTGGGTCTTTCCCTCTGCCAGAAGCTCTAGTGCTTTTATTCCTCCTGTATTCCTTTCTATCTTACCACTGATCTGTGGTCTGTGAGTTTGTTCTTCACGTCTCTGTGATCAAGGACCTACCGCAGAAAGAAATTCTGCCAACAAGAGGATACCACCCAGAAAGTAAAGACACCCCAGCGGAGGGGAAACAATCCTTGTGAATCGTATACCTGCTCAGGGTCTTGCTCAGGTCTGAATGTTTATGCCTCCAAGTTCCCATGTTGAAACCTAAGCCGGAGAGCAGTGGTGTTCAGAGGTGATTAAGGACGAGATGGGATTAGTGCACTCACTAAAGCGTGGAGGGAGCCCTTTCCCTTCCCTCTTCTCTTCCGCATGAGGACACATGAAAGGCTTCACCCACCAGGAATGGGGCCTCATCAGACACCACCTGTGCTGGTGCCTTGATACGGCCTTCGCAACCTCCACAAGTGTGAGCAAGACATTTCTATTGTTGATAAATTGCCCAGTGTAAGGTCATTTGTCTGAAGAGACTAAGGCAGAACTTATATCCAGAATATACTGTATAAAGAACTCTTACAACTCAACATCAAAGAGACAACACAATTAAGAAACAGTCAAAAAAATTAAATAGACATTTTTCCAAAGGAGATATACAGAGGCCAATAAGTTCATACAAAGACTGCGGAAAAAGGTGGGGAGGCGTGCTCATGGGTGTGGGGCTTCTTTGGGGAGTGGTAAAATGCTCCAAAATTAGATAATGCTGATGGTTGTGCAGCTCTGTACATGCACGAAAAGCCTCCGACTGTGGAGAATTTCACAGTATGTAAATCGTTTCTCAGTGAGTCTGGTTTTATGTGCTGGCCAAGCCTTCCTTTGGAGAGCCTCCTCTCAGCCTTCTGTCCCGGGCAGTGTACTGTGAACCCAGAGAGACAACATGATTCCCGCTACTCCACCCCCTGAGAAAGGTTCAGGAGACAGGAGTTATAGAAACCCAGACTGCTCCTCTGTGAGAGTTAGAAAGCCACTGAGGAAGATGAGAGTTTGAAGAGACCTCCTCGGGCAAGAGGGATGAGGAGAAGTGTCCTAGACAAGGTGGTAACAATAAGCTCACTTCTCTTCATTTTTATTTTTTAAAAATCCCTACCTGGCTCCGCACCTGTAGCTCAACGGGCTAAGGCGCCAGCCACATACACCTGAGGTGGCGGGTTCGAATCTAGCCCAAACCCACCAAACAACAATGATGGCTGCAACCAAAAAATAGCGGGGCGTTGTGGTGGGCGCCTGTGGTCCCAGCTACTTGGGAGGCTGAGACAGGAGACTCGCTTAAGCCCAGGAATTGGAGGTTGCTATGAGCTGTAATGCCAGGGCACTCTACCCAGGGGGATAGCTTGAGGCTCTGTCTCAAAAATAAATAAATAAATAAAAAATAAAATTCCCTACCCAAAGGCTGGGTATGGTGGTTCACGCCTGTAATCCTAGCACTCTGAGAGGCAGAGACAAGTGGATTGCCTGAACTCAGGAGTTTGAGACCAGCCTGAGCAAGGGTGAGACCTCGTCTCTAAAAATAGAGATGTTGTGGTGGGCAACTGTAGTCCCAGCTACTTGGGAGGCTGAGGCAAGAGGACCCCAAAAGTCTGAGGTTGCTGTGAGTTAAGATGCCACCGTACTCTACCCAGGGTGACAAAGTGAGACTCTGTCTCAAAAAAAAAAAAAAAATCCCCACCCAACTCCTGGAGGGCAGAGTCTTGTTTAGCACAGGGCTTCGCACTTGCACAGCAGAGTAAGCGAACTGAAACCCTAGACAGCTGTGTGTACCCGCCCGAGGCCTGTCATGCCCATGGACAGCAGACAGCGGCTGAGGCCAGTGGTACTGCCCAAGGGACTTTCCACTGTGATAGAAGTTGTCTTGTAACAAGTAATGAGAGAACGAGATTATTATGCTTGTCTTCTATCCTTGTTGTATCAGTTACTGTTTTCAACAATTTGGTATGGCAAGACTCACCCTAGACCAGCAGTTCTCAACCTGTGGGTCACGTCCCCTTTTTAACAATGAAAATACATTGCAGCATTAGGAAGGTTGAGAACCACTGCCCCAGACTGTACTCTTCAGTTAATAATAGAAAACCAATACTGAAAATGAATTTACTTTTTTAAGAAAAAGGCTCTTGCTCTGTTGCCCAGGCTGGAGTACACTGGCACAGTCATAGCTCACTGCAGCCTCTAACTCAAGTATTCCTCCTGCCTCAGCCTCCCAAGTATCTGGGGCTGCAAGCATGGACCACACCTGGCTAATTTTTCTTGCTTTTTTTTAGAGACCGGGGGTCTCTATGTTGCTGAGATTTGTCTTGAACTTCTGCCCTTAACCAATGCTCTTTCCTCAGCTTCCCAAACCGCACCCTTGGCCTACTTGAAATAAAAACTCTCAGATTTAAGGTGTACAACGTGATGTTTTGATGAACATCCTGGTAATGAAGTGACTTCTGCAGCCAAGCAAATGAGCATGTCCCTCTCCTGTGACCACCTGTGTGTGCGTGTGTAAGAACACCTGAAATCTTGCGCATTTCCAGCATTACACAATCATTAACTGCTGTCCTGGAGCTGTGTGCCAGATCCCTGGACTTGCCATCCTGTGCACCTGCCACTGTATGCCCTTTGACCAACATCTGCCCTGTTGCTCCCTGTTTCTATGTGTTTGTTTTTGGTTTGGGGTTTTTTGTTTTTTTTTTTTTAGACAGAGTCTAACTCTGTCACCCTGGGTAGAATGCTGAAGTGATTCTCTTCCCTCAGCCTCCCGAGTGGCTGGGACTACAGGCACCCACCACAGTGCCCAGCTGTTTTTAGATACGAGATTTCGCTCTGGATGTGATTGGTCTTGAACCTGTGAACTCAGATAATCCACACCCAGCATGTTTGGTTTTTTAGATGCCACACATCAGTGAAATCGTGCAGCATTTTGGTGTTTGGATTTGGGGAGACAGACACACATTTATGTTTCATTTACCATGGTGTCCCCAGGGTTTATCGTGCTGTCAAAACTGGCAGGATCTCCTTTCTAAAGACTGAGTAATATTCCATTTATATATTTTATATTTCTGTATCCGTTCATCAATGGACAGTGTTTCTATAGAGTTTACCTTTTACAAATAAGGCATAGGAAACTGTGGAGCGGTTCTCACCGGGGTGTGGTCCAGATGGAAGCTGGTGGTTGGAGAGGCTGAGCGACCCCGGGGTGGGGCTGAGCCTTGTGCTCCTGTGCTGGGGCGGGTGTGCAGACCCTTCTCTGTCTTTGTCTTTTCTTTCTCAGAGTGGAGTTATAAAGCGTTCTTATGTGAGTATAAGTATGCTCTGTAAATTAATAGGAAGGTGCTGCGTGTATTTTCTCTTAGCCTTTGGCGTGTGTGTGTGTGTGTGTATACATATATACATAGTTTATTTTTATTGTGACTTTGTCATGTAAAAGTTTATAATTTTTACACAATAAAACTTACTGACCTTTAAGGCTTCTATTATCCCTGTGTAGCTTTAAATGACATTTCCTACCCTAATGATAACAGATATTGCCTATAAATTATTCTTACTCTCTTAAATTTTCGTTTTTAATATTTAGGTATTTATGGTTCTACTCCAGGGTCTCTCACCCTCAGCCCTAGTGGCATTTTGGGCTGGGTAACTGGGGTGGGGGTGTCCTGGGCACTGTGGGGTGTTTCGCAGGCTCTGCCCACCACAAGTACCAGTGGCCTCTCTGGGGAAGCAGCTCAGCCACAGGGTCTGCCCCTTGCTCCCTCCGGGTGTGCACGGGGTGCATTTCTGCCCTTGCTGCCTCCCGTGTACACGGGGTGCATTTCTGCCACTGTGCTGCTGTCCCAGTGGTTGAGACCTGCTCACAGTCTTGATCTGCCAGGTGTTTCAAGGGTCCCCAAGGCCAACGTTATGTTTGGGGGTTTTCCCAGACTTAGCCTCTGGTCATATTCTCATCTGGGGCTCGTCTCAGCAGTTGTGGTAAGGATCTACACCCAACTGTTAAGGGAAAAGACCAGGTAGTAGAGTCTGGAAGAATCCACGTGAGGCTTCCCTATGTGCGCTCTCTCCTTGAGGGGTCATACAGATGTACCAACATGTGTGTGCTGTTTCTGCCTAAGGGAAGCCAGTAAGAGACTTTTTTTTCTCCAGAGGCTGGTTATATATTCTCTGCCTAGCACCTGCCAAAATTCCCGGCTCCCGGAAGGAAAGTAGATGTTAGCATAAACCAAATTGTTTATGCAGTGAGCCAGGCCTCATTTATCAGTTAACAGTGAGAGCCCTCCCCAAATCCAGATTCCCAGACACCAGCTGGAGGTGCCTGGTGCTGTCAGGCCTGCTATGCTGACACTTTGCTGTGCACAGTAACTTCCCTGACCAGGACTTTGACCTGAAAGCTGGCTAAAGCAAGATGCAGGCAGGAGAGCAATAGATATGTAACAAGAAAAAAGAAAAATTGGGCGGCGCCTGTGGCTCAAAGGAGTAGGGCGCTTGCCCCATATGCTGGAGGTGGCAGGTTCAAATCCAGCCCCGGCCAAAAAACTGCAAAAAAAAACAAAAGAAGGGTCCGCACCTGTGGCTCAAGCGGCTAAGGCGCCAGCCACATACGCCTGAGCTGGTGGGTTCAGATCCAGCTCTGGCCCACCAGAAACAATGACTGGTGCAGCCAAAATATAGCCGGGCATTGTGGCGGGCGCTTGCAGTCCCAGCTACTTGGGAGGCTGAGGCAGGAGAATTGCTTGAGCCTAGGAGTTGGAGGTTGCTGTGAGCTGTGATGCCATGGCACTCTACCCAGGGTGACAGCTTAAGGCTCAGTCTCAAAAAAAGAAAAAAACATAACAAGAACTTGAGGGCTGACGCACTGGGCTAGGAGTGGGGACCGAAGGTGGCTTCCCTCTGCATGGTCGCAGAATCTGTCTTCTCTTTGGGCCTCTGCAGTGTGGAGCTGCCTTCCAGGAGGATGACATCATTGTGCTCAATGGCACCAAGGAGGATGTGGAAGTGCTGAAGACAAGGATGGAGGAGAGACGGCTGCGAGCAAAGCTGGAAAAGGTAACAGGAGTCTTTGCTTCTGCCCCTCCCCTTGCAAGCATCACAGGTGAAAGTAGAGTCTCCAGGCTGTGCCCAGCCTCTGTTCCAGAACAGTTGCAAAGCACCAGCTGCACATTACTGGCAGCTGCTGAGGCGTTTGCAGGGATCAAGGTGATTTTTATAACCTAGAAAGGGTTGGGCTCTGGGACAGATTCCATCATGGCACGGTGGTTCTGCCTTCGCGCTCAGCTTCCCTGTGTCCATAGTACTGGAAGTGAAGTGGACAGTAGCAGTGTCTGGGTAGCACCCGTGCTGTCAGGAGCGGCCAAAGGATTGGGCTCCTGCAGTGCTGACGCAGAGCACAGCCCAGGGCACTCTCAGGGAAGACAGCTCAACACCTGCTGCCTCTATCACCAATTTTAAATGAGTACATAGTTTCAGTAACATGTAAGACAGGGAAAAGTCACCATCACCCCAGCAAATCTAAACTCATGTACTGCCCAGACTGAATGTGCACAAGAATCACCCAGCAGTCTGGGTTTTAACAGGCTGGGAGGCCCTGGGAGCCTACCCACTCCCGGGGCATGTGGAGGCAGCCCCTTGAGCTGAGTAGTCTTCAGAGGGAAACCTTACCCCACACCTTCAGGGGCCAGGGGTCTGGTCCCTCCAGAAGGAGCCAGTGACAACAGACATCACTGGTGGTGATGGCTGAAGCTCTGGTAAAAGTGTGAACATGAAGCCTTTGTTGTGTGGTCTGGGTTTGGAGCCACATTCCAGAAGCAGTGGAAAGCATTGCTCCATGATACACGGAATGAACTGGCTCACAGCAATGTAGCGGCTGTGAGGGGATCTAGCAGCTGTTAGCACAGGCAGAGTGTTTCCAGATGATAGCTGTGTGATGCAGGGCTTTGGTTAAGGGCAAAGTTTTCATTCTTAAAAGAAAAGTTAAGATCAGGGTAAACTTGGGAGAAAACTTATGATCAGAACTAAGGCAAAACAATCCTTAAAACATGAGGAAACTAGTTTCAATATCCTGAACACATAGAATTTTGAAAACGAAAATACTCTCCCTTTACAAAACAGGCCAGCATTTTCCAGTGTCGGTCTAAGGTAAGAGTGATGTCATAGTTTAAGGTTTTTCAAAGGTTTGGGGTTTTTTATTATTATAATAGAAGAGGAGACAGGACAGGCTTGGCGCCCATTTCGTGGTGGTTACGGCACCAGCCACACGCACTGAGGCTGGTGAGTTTGAGCCCGGCCCAGGCCAGCTTAACAATAATGACAACTGCAACAAGAAATAGCCGGGCGTTGTGGTGGGCGCCTGTATTCCCAGCTACTTTGGAGGCTGAGGCAAGAGAATCGCTTAAGCCCAAGAGTTTGAGGTTGCTGTGAGCTGTGACACTACAGCACTCTACCAAGGGCAACATAGTGAGACTCTGTCTCAAAAAAAGAAAAGAAGATACAGGACCATATCACCCTGAAACAGTATATAATTCATGGTTGTGAGGCTTAAAGCCGATATGTGACACATGGTAGCCATGTTCTCATTTAGCACAGATCTGGAATGATCAGAAAGATCCTAATTCATTTGCGTTTATTCCTTTTATCATTTTGCTTGGGTCGAAAATAATGCATGTATGTGGTTCTGTAGAACAAGGAATTATGTCCGTTCTTTGTAAACAAGTGCCAATACACATGTGTGTGGAGTAGTTTTATGAGATGTTAACACAGCACTCAAGAGAGATGAGAGCCACTTCTCATCTAAGTGCTGTATTAGGTTAAAAAGCAAATTCACCTAAGTGTGTTAACTCTAAGTTGATTTTTTAAATTAACTACAGTTTCATTATTGTAAGAGCAAAACTGAAGCTATTGGAGATTTTCATAAGGCCTTCACCCATTTTGCTTTAGTGAGTTTGCTGTCACAGACTTGTGCCAAGTGGTTCAAAGCCCAATGGAACTCAGGTGCCCCTCTCTGCAGAGCTCTCCCTGGAGCTTCTGGGAGTGCAGCTTAGATACTGCTACCAGGAAACCAAAATATTTCCCAAATACGCTTGCAGCTGGAAACAGGACATGTCTCCTCTAACTCCTTACTGTGGGTGCTTTTCAGATAACCTCAGCTCGAAGGGAGGGCTAAGAAATTGACAGGTGTTTGAAGGGCTGTCAGCTTGCACAGATTTTTTTGTTTTGCACATGGTCATAACTCACATGGCGTTTCTATGTTGCAAGTTCAAGGCCCTGGCCTAAGAAGCTCTGTTTTTCAGTGCTCTCTGGTGGTGGGGCCTCCTCAAGTAATTAGGCTGCGTGTCTTCAGCGCCACCTTTTGGATACTTAGGAAACTGACCGTCTTAAAGTAAATTGAGCATAGTCCTGTGTGGAGTGGGTTCTAACAGCTGTGTAGTGTTAGAATGGTTAGTTTATTTTTTGATTATGTCTGACTAAAATATCTATTATGAGTAACAAAATTGTAGTACCTAAATCTGACAAGAATAATGCAGAGTTTATACAACTAGCTAAAGTGTCTTTAGTATTCGCCTCAAGGACTTTACAGGTAAACATCAAAGCATTTGGCCAGCTTTGGGACAGAGTTGCTAGATCGGGTAGGATTTAACTCGTGCTTCCGCTGGCTGGACTCTGTGTGCCCACTCAACTGCTTGTGCATGCAGGCAGTCACCATCGACATTGACCGCTGTTCTGAGATTTGCCATCTTCGTAAAAATTTCTGAGAATGTGGTTTTTGGAATGTAATTATAAAATTAAGCAAGAGCTATTACAGAAGATATTACAGATATATTCTGTGTGGGGCAAAACCGTGTCATGAAACATACGCAGACGATTAAGGTTTAGAATTTAGGGCCTTTCGGGTGTTCTCCAGCAGGCGCACCTGCCCTGCACACACTGTGTCTCGTCGGCCTGTCCGACAGGTGCCAGGACAGGGCCAGCCACCCTGAGACTCACGTATAGTGACTCTGAGCACAGCCTCCAACCTCCTCTTTCTTTTTACAGAAAACAAAGAAACCCAAAGCAGCAGAGTCTGTTTCAAAACCCGATGTCCTTGAAGGTAAGGTGTTCTACGAGCTCCTTAGTTTAGAAAAACGGGACTGTAGGGCTGTTTCCTAAATCAGTTTCATGCTTTGGTTTGGTTTTTGTTTGCTTACTTCGTTTCTTTTGCAGAAGCCCCAGGACCATCAAAGGTTAAGACAGGGAAGCCTGAAGAAACCGGCCTTGATTCTAGAGAGAAGAAAACCAGCTCAGCTCCCAGAAACACAGGTGTGTCCCAGAGTAACAGTGGCAGCCCAGAACGCTGGAAACCCAGAGGTCGAGTCCTGGTTTCACTGGAGTGAGCGGGAGGGGAAACTCACGCTTGTCCTCAGTCATGTCTCTAGACAGCCACGGCACTGTCTCTCCAGGGTCACCAAGACATGTTTACCACACTCCTTCATTAGAGCTTTGGTAGGATTGACGAGGCCTGGGTACAGTGCTGATAGTTCATTTTCCCTTTGAGTAAGGACTTGGTACCAAACTTAAGAGACTTCACGGAAAACAGGCTTGGAGAGTGGGCAGGAAGAGTCCAGCATCACCACGGTTGGGTCTTCCTGGGCTGCACACGTACCTCTCAGAATCCCTTCTCTTGGCCAAGGGGTCACAGTTTCTCCTGAAACTCAACTATATTTAACTCAAGAAAAATAGCATTTACTTCACAAAAAGAAAGACAGATTCATTAGGTTAAAAAATGTGTGATCTGAACTTGTGTTATAAATAGCATCCACAGTGGCCGATGGCTGTAGTCCTGATGCCGGGGTGGGAGGGTGTCACTCAGGCCTCCTGTGCCTATTTCCTCCCCATAAAGCAGACCCAGCTGGTGAGGACAGTCTGATTTTAGCCATTGCACAGACTGAGGAGTGGGTAGTAGGATGTTAAATGACAGTGTTCAGGGTTGGGCTGCGCAGGCAGTCCCAGTTATGAGCTGGATAGGTTCTAAAAGTTTGTTCTTAGTAGAATCTGTGTGTGGTTGGAACTTGTAATAGTCTGTGTTCCTAAGTGCAAGTCACACATCAATTGGACATTTGTAAACTCAGAACTTGCTTTCATAGCCTCCATTTGTAAGTGTGAGCTGTATGTAAGTTCGGTGCCTGCCTATACTTCCAGCAAGCAGAGCAGCTGGGCGCAGCACTGACGTGCTGCCATAGATTTTGGCTTTTCTCTTTTCCAGCCACAAATGAGAGCTCTGTGGGAAAAGCTGGGAAGCCCCCCTGTGTGGCCATGAAGAGGTCCATTGCCGACAGTGACGAATCGGAAGCCTACAAGTCCCTCTTCACGACCCACAGCTCGGCCAAGCGCTCCAAGGAGGAGTCGGCCCACTGGGTCACCCACACGTCCTACTGCTTCTGAAGCCCGCACCGCTCTCCCTCCCAGAAGGCGCTTGCTAGTCTCCCGTAGGCCGGTCCTCGTGCTCCTCTGACTGGAGCCTGTATTCTCTGGTGTTGCTCCCCTCACACAGTGTCATAAAGTTGTCCCCACCCACCTCAGAGCTGGTGTGTTCGCTCTGCTGTGAGACACATGGGTTCTAGGGGGCCGTGGTGGGCAGCTGCAGAGTGACTGTCCCCCTCTCCTGTGGGCCCAAGTTCATTTTCGGTTCCACCTGCAGGGCCTGGACCTTTCCTCGGCCAGACAGTCATGTTGGCTGCACTTCTCACGCTTGCAATCATGAGAGACACCAGTTTTCTTCCAGGTTTGTGATTGGCTCGTTCTGACTAAAATTCTAATGATTGTGCTGCCAGCAGGAAATTAAGTAGGGAAGTGAAGCTGAGCCTTAGAAGAGACAGGTTTCAGATGCACTCTGTCTCCTGGGGGCTCTGAGGGCCTATCCCTCTGCTCTCGCCCTGCAGGGAGCTGGGAGCCCTTCGAGTCTAGAACTCGGGGGACCCCCTGCCTCTTCATCTGGGAGTCAGCAGAGACTTGTGGGGCTCCTGATGACTCGGTACTGAAATAAAGCTGGTCTGCCTTTCCCCTCGTCTGTCTGCACTTCTTTCTCTGCCTTCCACTCATGGCCTTGGTAAGAGCAGGTGGCCTTCACATCGATGGAGATCGGGTCACCCCACAAAGTGTTGGGCATTCCATCTTTTCTACCCTCAGCAGAAGGAAAAAAGAGGAGTTATATATAGAATTGGTGCATTTTCTCTATCCATAAAGTGTGTGGACATCAATAGTTTCTGAAACTTCTCAGGAGAATGCTGCTGATGGACCGAGAACCCCTGGCCTCAACACTGCTAGAAAGTGCTAGAATAGACCTGGTGCCTTTGTACTGGACCCCAGGGTCCTGGGCTTCCTTCAGGGGGAGGAAGGAGGAGGGTGGGAGGTGACCAGGTGGGGTCTCTGTCCCACACGGGTATGGACACAGTGGAGGGATTGCAGGGAGTTAGGGAGACCCCTGCTCTTTCTAAAGCCCTGTGGGATTCTCTGCTTCACAGTAATAGGAAGGTTTGGCCCCAAGGACGTTTTGACCTTGTATAGGAGGATTTTAACCAGTGACCTCGCCATCTTACAAGTGAGGTACCTGAGTTCTGCTGAATTTTCGTTATGGACTTTTCTAGAATAAACTTAAATTATCTATTCTATTTTCTTAATTAATTTTCTATACAGCCCAGTTAAACCATTTTCTAGTTTTCTAGGTATTTTCCTTTCTTTTTTTAAATTATTTTCATAGCAATCAGTTCCTTTTTGATTGGTTACAATTTTTGTAATCATAATTCATTCTTACCTATTTTAAGCTTACAAAGAAAACTTGACCAATCCTTTTAGCCAAAAAGTTTTAATTACTATAGCTTTTGCCATCATGAGGTGTTTTTATCATTTTAATAATGACCATTATATCTACCAAGTTCAATTTTCCTAATTTTAGCCTTAACTGTTTTTTGCATTGATTATTTTGACTGCATCCAGTTTTTTTTTCAATAACCCAGTCACATGTCCTCAGCATCAGAACTTAAGTATCCAAATTGCTCTGCTTCCAGCCTCCCTCCCCCTACCCAGGCATGGCGGGGTGGGGGCTCCTCTGGAGATTCCTAGGCAGCCTTTGATATTTAGCAAAAGCATTACCTCTTTGAGACTCTTACCCCACTGTACCCACACCCCTGCAAGTCCTCAGCATGTCACCTTCTTGTCCCCTTGACACACCAAGGGTGGGCAGAGCCACAGCCTCAACGTCAATCAGGGCTTACCTGAAGAGCTGAGCATGACAGGCCCCGGCTCCTGGGGCTCCACAGCAGCCCGGGAGGCAGGACAGTGGCTGTCCCCCTGAGCTCTGCTGTCATGCCCTCCCCAGGATGTCTTGCCAGTAAATCCACAAATGTGCACGTGGGTGGGGACTGCAGAGGCTCCTGCTCTGGCTGCTGCGGACACGTTCCAGTGCTGGGCCGGAGCAGCAAGAGGATCTACTTGCTTCCTGCTGCCCCCCACGCCCAGGCCACTTTTCCAGAAGAGAGGGAGCTGAGAGGATGAAGAAACTCTAAAACATGTCTACTCCACTTCTCACTGTCTTTTACTCCCCCAAAATGAAATTAACACCCGCCTGCCCCAGAAAAATGAACTGAGATTGTCACTCAACCCCACAAACCTTTTGACCCAGAGAGAAGTTTGCCTCAAAGATCTAGTACTTAACCGTGTTTCCCCCAAAATAAGCCCTACCCCAAAAATAAGCCCTAGCAGGATTTCTAAGCATTTGTTAAATATAAGCCCTACCCTGATAATAAGACCTAGTGATGGCATGGCTATGCAGCATATCTGCTTAGCCACGCCATGCATTTCGGCGTGGAGAACAAGTCATCCCCTGAAAATAAGCCCTAGTGTGTCTTCTGGAGAAAAAAATAAATATAAGACTGTCTTATTTTGGGAGAAACATGGTACCTGCCTCTCCATGGGCCCTCTCTATTGATAAATGACATAGACTTTTGAACACAGTGTAGAGAAAAAGGTAATTCCCACTGTTAAATACTCGTGAATGTTTCCAAATAAAAGTCAATGCATGACAGAACTGGGCATTGCTGTTGTTGGAGCCATTCGTGTAACTAAGCCTGTTTGCCTCTCCTGGCATCATGACACCACAAGCACCGGGTTGACTTAAATACAGGCTGGGTGCGGTCATGGGCCCCTCAGCTGTCACTGAGCAGCCAGATGGGCAGACCAGAAACAGGGATACCAAGCATGCACCTCCAGCCTGAGGTCACAGGGTCCTCCAGCTCATGGTCCTGTCCAGGACCACTGCTCCCAGTGGGCAGTCAGGAACACTGGCTCAGGGGTCAGGAACGGCACCTGTTTCCTCCTTAGGACCTACCTCTCTGCAGCCCTGCCCAGCAGTCAGGGAGGAAGCCCCCTCTCTCCAGCCCACGCTGAGCTCTGCTCCTGGAGAGGGATTTGGGTGGCACCAGGCCTCTTTTGGTTTTCCAGAAGAGTCTTCTAGAATGTCCTTGTCGCTCCCCTGAGCTCAGCATATCTGGAGGCACAATGAGGGTGCCCAGTAGACCCTTGATGGTTTTTTTAGATAGAGCAGCAAGTTGTACTCCGTCCTTAGCAAGACGGCTCTGCAGATGCCCCCGGGAACAAGTCCGTTCCTGGTGTTCCCATTAGCCAAGATTTCTTGTTTTGTGTCATTTAAAAACTGATGGTTTCAGATGTACGGAGTCCTAGGCTTATTCCCCACATGGGGTTTCTTTGTCAAACAGGCTGTTTCTTCTTTCTCAGGGTCGTCCTGTGGGCCCAGATGTCACCCTTCCCTTTTGCTGTAACAGCCGCCTCATCATCTCTCAAGCTCTACCCGGGGTCTTTTCCCCGGAGAGTCTTCCTGCATAATTATTTAATAGAGTGGTCTCCTGGTTCTCTCTAAAGCTCTCTGTTCTTACAATTTTAATTAAAGTATGCCCTTAACTCCAGAACTGTACCCTCTGGTAAGGTCAAAGTGATAGGTGGTGATAAGGTGGTGTGAAGTGATAGGGAGGTCTGGGGACTGCAGCAAGACCGCCAGGTGGGGACAGCTGCCACCTGGCTCCACAGGGTGAGCCCAGTGCTACCAGCCCTGCCATACACACACACACACACACACATATGTATGTGTGTGTGGGGGGGGAATTACCTTTATATGTGTGTGTGTGTGTGTGTATTGAGACAGAGTCTCACCCTGTTGCTCTGGGTAGAGTGCTGTGGCATCATAGCTCACAGGAACCTCAAACTCCTGGACTTAAGTGATTCTCTTGCTTCAGCCTCCCAAGGAGCTGGGACTACAGGCACCCACCATAACGCCCAGCTATTTTTAGAGACGAGGTCTTTTTTTTTTTTTAGACAGAGCCTCAAGCTGTTCCCCTGGTAGAGTGCTGTGGCATCACAGCTCACAGCAACCTCCAACTCCTAGGCTAAAGTGAGTCTCCTGCCTCAGCCTCCCAAGTAGCTGGGACGACAGGTACCCACCACAATGCCCAACTATTTTTTGGTTGCAGCCGTCATTGTTGTTTGGCAGGCCGGGCTGGATTCGAACCCACCACCTTGGGTGTATGTGGCTGGCGCCTTAGTCACTTGAGCCACAGGCGCTGAGCCTAGAGACAAGGTCTTGCTCTTGCTCAGGCTGGTCTCGAATCCTGAGCTCAAGCGATCTACCCATCTTAGCCTCCCAGATTACTAGCACTATAGGCTCAAGCCACCACACCCAGCCCAGACCTTCCACATTTTTAAAAGAAGCCAGAAATCTGTAGTTTTTAAGTTTTTACATGTTCTCTTCAACATGTAAAATATTTTTAGAAAGAATGTAGGGGGTGGTGCCTGTGGCTCAGTGGGTGGGGCTCTGGCCCCATATACCGAGGATGGCAGGTTCAAACCAAGCACCAGCCAAACTGCAACAAAAAAATAGCCAGGCGTTGTGGCAGGCGCCCGTAGTCCCAGCTACTCAGGAGTCTGAGGCAAGAGGAGATCGCCTAAGCCCAGAAGTTGGAGGTTGCTGTGAGCTGTGACGCTACATCACTCTACCAAAGACAATAAAGAAAAAAAGACTGAAAAAAAAAAAAAAAGAATGTAGGCCAAACAAAATACATTGGTAGCTCCTAGCTTGCAGCCTGTGGTTTAATATCTTTTCCACTCAGCTCTCGGCTCCGGTGGGACACACTGCACCCTCTTTCCTCTGCTCACAAGTCTAAATCAAAAAGTGAAAACATAAATAGATGATGTCCCCTCCCCGCAGAGCCCCAGGATCAGAAAGAATATACTGGCAGGGAGACAACCTCACCCACCCCATCCTCTCACCGTCTTGGTTGCCTACTGGAAATGTCTCCATCTCCCTTTAAGTCCTCGTCCCAGGCTAGCACTATGGACCTCATTATCCTGTACCCAGAAGTCATCACAATGGCAGATGGCCTCCAGCACAGTGCCCTCTGTGACATCACCAACGGCCCAACACTAGGTGCCCGTCTCCCAGTTGCGAGGGCAAGCAAACCCACCATGAGCAATTTCCTCCCCCACCTCTGCCCACCATGCGGATGCTGAAATGGTTCTTGTTTCTGCCTCTGTGCTTCTGCTGCGGCTATACCTTCATGTTTTCCTCCCTGAGAGATAAAGCCAAAGAATCCCAGGGGAAAGTGCCTTGCGGGGGCCACTTTCGGATTCGGCAGAATCTACCAGAGCATGCCCAGGGCTGGCTCGGGAGTAAGTGGCTCTGGCTTTTTTTCGTCGCTATGTTGTATGTGATACTGAAGTTTCGAGGAGATGGTGAGAAGAATAAGGTAAGGATTTTTAATAAGTAAGGTTTTTCTGTACTAAATACATCGCTGCAGTCTCAGAGAAACAGGTGTTTTAGTTAGTTAGGCAGGACTGTTAAATGTGATGAGTTTGAGTGGAAAATACATACCTCGTGGTCCTGGGCAAAGCTGGCAAATTTGCTTCCTGATGTATCCTCAGTGAAGACAATAGTCCCCAGATCCACAGAGATTGGGACAAACAGTTGAAAATGACCTTCCGCTTATTTATTGGCTCACAATTTTTCCTGTTAAGAGAATTTTTTCAAATTGAGAACAGAGTCAAGAAATTACTTTGTGTTTTAAAGGGTCAAAATTATTCAGAGAACCAGATTCACCGTCCCTGATTTTTAAAGTTGTCCTAGTGTTTGACTTATTACAAATTTTGGAACTCTATGGAAATGGCATCATTGTCCCAACAAAATATGAGTCCTGTACTAAAGGGCTAAAGGTGAAACATAGTAACAACTAACCGAAATGACTAAACAATTCTTTCAGGTCAAAGGGGAAAGGGAGAGAAATACTAGGATGTGTTGTCTCTTAGACCCAACACTTTGTGGTAAGCTGCCCAGACTGACTAGAGCAGGGCTTGGCATACTTTCCCTGCAAAGAGCCAGATAGTAAACATTTTCAGCCTTGTGAGCCATGCAGTCTTTGTTGCAACTGCTTAACTCAGCTGTTGTAGGATGAAAGCAGCCATAGCAGCACAGGAACCAGCATGGTTGTGTTCCAATAAAGCTTTATTTACAATAACAAGTGGTGGGCCAGATTTGGCCACAGTTTGCCAATGCCTGGACTAGAGGAATGTAGAAACATCTTCTCTTAGATAAGCCCAGCTGTCTTGGAACTGCGTCAAACACAGTAGTCAGGCTTGGCTCCTATAGCTCAAGAGGCTAAGGCACCAGCCACATACACCAAAACTGGAGGGTTCAAATCCAGCCCAGGCCTGCCATACAACAATGACAACTACAACCGAAAAATAGCCAGGTGTTGTGGCAGGCACCTATAGTCCCAGCTGCTTGAAAAGCTAAGGCAAGGGAATTGCTTAAGCCCAGAAGCTGGAGATTGCTGTGTGACAATCTTGACGTCTACCCAGTGTGACAGCTTGAGGCTCTGTCTCAAAAAAAAAAAAAAAAAACAACCCAGCAGTCAACGGTATTATTCACCTTGAATATCTTTCTTGACAGGAGCCAAGTCTTCCTCCTGGCCTTCGAGGCTGTTCATTACGCTCTCCACTAAAGAAAAATCAAAATGCTTCTCCCAACAAAGACTATGCCTTCAATACCTTAACCCAGCTCGAGATGGACCTTGTGAAATTCGTGTCCAAGGTGCGGAATCTTAAAGTCGCTATGGCAACTGGCGGTAACCTCAGGCTTCAAAGCGCAGAGGTACCTGCAGATCCACAAAATAATATTACGATATATGAGATATGGGGAGAAGAAGACTCTGAGTGAATGGATTTGTGTCAAAGTAGGAGAGTGAAAAGTTTGAGTGTTGACAAACAGTATGCAAACTGAATAAAACTATTCTGAAGAAAGAATTCCTGCATTTGAGACCTTTCTTTTTTTTTTAACTTGAAGGAAAAGATGAACATGAGGCCAGTCCCCATAGCAGTGTGGTTTCTTTTTGCCTTCCCCAGTTCCTATGGAGCTGTGGGTGGTGAGCAGTTTGTGAGCCCTGGTTTTTTGTTTGTTTATTTGTTTGTTTTTGGTGGCATCCATTTGTGCAAAATAAGGGACCAATTTTTATCTTTATGTGTTACATTCCAAAGGACAATTTTATAGGTTTAAAATGGTAAAATGATTCAATTAGGAGGGATATATTCTAGAATCATTTGATTTTCTTACCACTAGAAAAGTCATTTCTTGGCTTGGTGCCTATGGCTCAAGAGGCTAAGACGCCAGTCACATACACCTGAGCTGGCGGGTTCAAATCCAGCCGGGGCCACCAAACAACAATGATAGCTGCAACCAAAAAATTGCAAGGTGTTGTGGTGGGCACCTCTAGTCTCAGCTACTCGGGAGGCAGAAGAATCACTTGAGCCCAGGAGTTGGAGGTTGCTGTGAGCTATGATGTCACGGCACTCTACCCAGGGTGACAGCTTGAGGCTCTGTCTCAAAAAAAAAAAAAAAAGAAAGAAAGAAAAGAAAAGTCATTTCTTTCATTCTATCATATGGATTTCACGTGCTGACTTTATCTTCCAGAAAAGTAGTAGTTACAAAAAAAAAAAATCCTGGCAGTTACATATGTCTATAGTTAGATTAAGAAAAAGAGAAACTAGATCATAAGAGGTGGCTCACACCTGTAATCCCAGCACTCTGGGAGGCCAAGGCCAGTGGATTGCTCGAGCTCACGAGTTCCAGACCAGCCTGAGCAAAAAGGTAAGACCCTGTCTCTACTAAAAATAGAAAAACTGAGGCAAGAGGATTGCTTGAGCTTGAGTTGGAGGTTGCTGTGAGTTATGACACCACGGCACTCTACCCAGGACAACAAGCTTGAGACTGTCTCAAAAAAAAAAAAAGAAGAGAGACAATTCCTGCTTTCAGTGTCATTGAAGTTTTGGCTACAGATGACCTAACCAGGGGCTCCTAAATCAGTTGATATGTACTTTATAATACTTATTAAAAATACAGATATTTTGGCTTGGTAGTATGGCTGATGGAATTCAAGCTTATTTAATCCCTGGACTCATCTGCCCTCACCTAGACAGATCTGATGGTTTTTTATATATATTTATTTGTTTAAGACAGAGTCTCACTCTGTTGCCCAGGCTAGAGTGCTGTAGTATCAGATGCTCATGGCTCAGCCTCACGAGTAGCCGGGATTATAGGCGTGAGCCTGGGTTCATAGACGTGCGTATACAGGTCCCCAAAGGGGATTTCACTGTGGGAAACCCCAGAAATCCCCTTATCTTCACTTCAGTCAAACTTCCGTGCTCCTGACAGAGACGTCCTGCCTCTCTACAACCTCCTTCCCCGTGTTAGAGCCAAGTCTCCAGGACCCGCTCTGCCCGGGGGATTTTCTCCACGGTAGGAGACAGACCTCGGGGAGAAGCGACAGGGCTCTTCCTCTCTTGTCAAGGTTGAAAAAAAGCCTCAAAGAATTTGCTTTTTGTCTGAACTCTCACTTTTCAGTATGGGAAAAATGGAAGGAGCAGAGATGACTCCCTTTCGCCTTCTGTGTTCTTTCTGTTTTCAAGCAAACCAGGGCACGAGAGCTATTTTCATAGCCCACACTGCAGTCTAGATAAGCAATAATAATTTTTAAAATTCATTTAAGTCTGTGCATTCAACATGTGGAAGCTTTTAGATCATCTCCATTTACCTAGTAAATACTTAGACCAGTGGTGCCCTGCCCGCTGCCTGTATTTGTATTTGTACAGTCTGTGAGCTGGGTTTTTTGTTATTATTTGTTTGTTTTTGAGACAGACTCTCACTATATTGCTCTCGGTAGATTGCCATAGCGTCACAGCTCATAGCAATCTCAAACTCTTGGGCTTAAAAGATTCTCTTGCCTCAGCCTCCCAAGTAGGTGGGACCACAGGCACCTGCCACAACACCCAGGTATTTTTTTGTTGCAATTGTAACTGTTGTTTAGCTGGCCTGGGCTGGGTTTGAACCTACCAGCCTCGGTGTATATGGTCAGTGCCCTACCCACTGAGTACCAGTGCCACTCTGTTTATTTGAGACAGTCTCCCTCTGTCACCTTGGATAGAGTGCCATGGCAGCATGGCTTACAGCAACCTCAAACTCTTGGGCTCAAGTGATCTTCTTGCTCAGCCCCCCAAGTAGCTGTGACGACAGGCACCTGCCACAATGCCCAGCTGGTTTTTCTGTTTTTAGTAGAGATGGAGTCTTGCTCTTGCTCAGGGTGATCTTGAACTCCTAAGCTCCAACAAATCTACCTGCCTGGGCCTACCAGAGTGCTAAGATTACAAGTATGAGCCACCAGGCCTGGTAGTCTGTGAACTGTTAGTGCTTTTTACATTTTTTTTTTTTTTTGAGACAGAGCCTCAAGCTATCCCCCTGGGTAGAGTGCTATGGCATCACAGCTCACAGCAACCTCCAACTCCTGGGCTCAAATGAGTCTCCTGTCTCTGCTTCCCAAGTAGCTGGGACCATAGGCACCTGCCAAAACCCAGCTCACAGACTGTACAAATACAGCTATTTTTTGGTTGCAGCCATCATTGTTTGGCGGGCCTGGGCTGGATTCGAACCCACTACCTTAGGTGTATGTGGCTGGCACCTTAGCCATTTGAGCCACAGGCGTCGAGCCGCTTTTTACATTTTTTAATGGTTAAAAATCAAGCTAGGTATGATGGTGGCACCTGTAATCTTGGCTACTTTGGAGGCAGAAGCAGGAGGATCCCTTGAGCCCAGGAGTTCTAGTTCACCCTGGACAACTTAGCAAGACCTTGCCACTCAAAAAAAATCAAAAGCGGTGGGCAGTGCCTTTGGCTCAAAGGAGTAGGGTGCCAGCCCCATATGCCAGAGGTGGTGGGTTCAAACCCAGTCCCGGCCAAAACCTGCAAAAAAAAATCAAAAGTTATTTCATGAATGAGAATGACATAAAATTCAAATTTCAGCATGCATAAATTTTAATTAAAACACAGCCCCATCCATTAACTTACCTATTATCTATGGCTGCTTTCAACAAAAAGCGAAGCAGGCTAAATAGCAACAGAAATTGAGATGGCCCACAGAGCTGAAAATATTTACTAACTGGCATTTTACAGGAAAAGTTTGCCAACCCCTAATTTATGCAAATCTTATTTACATGCTAACAGCCAGGCAAAGTGTTCATTAGCTACAGCTGTATTCAACTGTGATCTTCCCAAACATACCATATTTCTGGGATGGACAAAAATGTAACTTGTATAAATCTTACTCTTGTGTATAGTTCTGAAAGGATGGGGATTCCAGAAAAGGGCAAAACGCCAAAACTCTTTGCAGCAAGTTGACCAAGTATATAAATTAGAACATCTGCCGTCAATTTGGATTAGCAGTTTGAAAATAGTAAACAATGCTTTGCAGACCAGATTTGCCTAGAAAGTAACATTTCTTCAACCTCGTCAATTCCATCCACTATTTTCATGCTAAAATACTTTAGATGTCAGCTTAGAAGTGGTATCTTAAAGGTACTCGGCTCTGCTATACAGCATAAATTCAAATTCTAATGTTGCTACACTCTGTGGTTTAAAATAGACATCGATGGGCAAATAATAACTCCGGGAGCACTGTAGTTACCTAAAGCCCAGGTATCGATCAGAGCCTGCTCGCTGAGGCTGTTGGCAGAATTCAGCTCTTGGCAGCAGTGGGACTCGTGCCAGATCGCGTCTTCAAAGCCAGAAAGACGCCTAAGTGAGTCTGCTAGGGTCTCACAACATGACGTCATCACAGGAGTGACACCCACCAGCTCTGCCATGATGTTCCGATTAGACAAAAGTCATTTCAAGAGTGTGAGTACCGGCTTGGTGCCTGTGGCTCAAGTGGCTAAGGCGCCAGACACATACACCTAAGGTGGTGAGTTTGAATCCACCCCGGCCCTCCAAACAACAATGACGGCTGCAACCAAAAAATAGCAGGGCGTTGTGACAGGTGCCTGTGGTCCCAGCTACTTGGGAGGCAGAGGCAGGAGACTCGCTTGATCCCAGGAGTTGGAGGTTGCTGTGAGCTGTGATGCCACGGCACTCTACCCAGGGGGACAGCTTGAGGCTCTGTCTCAAAAAAAAAAAAAAAAAAAAAGAGTGTGAGTACCAGGGATGAGACCCAGTTGCAGAGAGAGGCTGCTCCCGGTGATAATAGGAACAAAAATAAGAGCAGAAGACAATTGACGTGGCATCTTGGTAGGGTCATCTGCAGGCCTTGTTCACATGTGCACCAAGTTCTATGTTATTTATTTATTGAGACTTAGCCTCACTATGTTGCCCTAGGTAGAGTCCCACGGTGTCATAGCTCATAGCCTCCAACTCCTGGGTTCAAGCCATCCTCTTACTTCTGCCTCCTGAGTAGCTGGGACTGCAGGTGCCCACCACAATGCCCAGCTCGTTTGTCTATTTTTAGTAGAGATGGGGTCTTGCTCTTGAGGCTGGCCTCAAACTCCTAAGCTCAAGCAGTGCACCCTCCTCGACCTCCCAGAGTGTTAGGATTACAGGCATGAGCCACCGCGCCCAGCCAGCTCTGTGTTATTTTATCTGCTGTGTAGCTTCCTGTCACCACCACCACAATCAAGATACTGAAGTGTCCCATCACCACAGAGATCTTGCTTGTGGCTGCTTCATAGTCACACCCACTGCCTCCCCCCACGATCCCTAACCACAAATCTGCTCTCCATCTCTGCAATTTCACTGTTTGGAGAATGTCATGTAAGTGGAATCATGCACTAGGAAACATTTTCAGGCTGTCTTTTTTCACTCACCATAATATTCTAGAGAGCCATACCGGTTGTCTCCTGCACCGAGAGTTCATGCTTTTCTGTTTCTGAATACCATATACCCAGTTTGGGGGGATTGTCAAAACTTTTTAATTTTTATTGTGTGTATTTATTTGAGACAGGTTCTCTCTCTGTTGCCTGGGATAGAATGAGGCGGCATGATCATAGCTCACTGCAACCTCACCCTCCTGGTCTCAAGCGATTCTCCCGCCTCGGCTTCCTGAATAGTTGGGATTACTGACCCAAAAACACCACACCCAGCCAATGTTCATATACTTTTGTAAAGATGGGGCTTCCTTCTTGCTCAGGCTGGTCTCAAACTCCTGAGCCTGAGCAATCCTCCCATCTCGGCCTCTCAGAGTGCTAGGATTACAAGTGTGAGTTATCACACCCAGCCTCACACACCCAGTTTACTAACCATTCACCTGCTGGGGGACATTCGGATTGTTTCCAGGTGTTGACTATTACAGCAAAGCTGCTATGGAGACTCGTACGCGGGTTTTTGTGTGAACACATGTTTTCATGACCTTGGGATAAATGGGTCATCGTGGTTAAGTGTGTTTCGGCCCACAGTAATTTTTCTGAAATTTGAATTAGTGGCCAACATTTTACAATAAGATTTCCCATTACATTCTAGTATATTCTAGTGAAGGAGAAAGACAGGAAACCAATAAGTGCTCATAATATGCAAATAATTCTAACTAGAATTGGTCACTCCTGGATTTAAACCCTCTGTAGTTTCCACCATGCCCCAGTAGCATCCAAACCTGCCTTCCTGGGCTGCAGGGTCCCGTGGGTTTTGGTCCCCTCCCATATGCAGCAGGCCAAGCCATTTCTGCCTCAGGACCTTTGCACATGGCCTCTCTCTGGGTCTCCAAAGCAATGACGTAGGCTGGTGGGGGAGGGGGCTGGACAGCCTCAGGGTGGGGAATCGACCCTACGATTAGTTCCATCCCTTGGCCTCTGAGGAGGGAAGAGTGGGCAAATGTTGAGTTGATCATCAGTGAGCAAGGACAGCATACTGTAGTTTGTTTTTTTGTTTGTTTGGTTTTTTTTTTTTTTGAGATGGAGCCTCAAGCTATCCCCCTGGGTAGAGTGCCATGGCATCACAGCTCATAGCAACCTCCAACTCCTGGGCTCAAGCGAGTCTCCTGCCTCAGCCTCCCAAGTAGCTGGGACCACAGGCGCCGGCCACAACGCCCGGCATTTTTTGGTTGCAGCCATCATTGTTGTTTGGCAGGCCCGGGCTGGGGATTCAAATCCGCCACCTTAGGTATACGTGGCTGGCGCCTTAGCTGATTGAGCCACAGGCGCCGAGCCAAGAATTCTTATACACTGTGATTCAGAGGGTAAATTGGTGAAACCACCTTGAAAGACAATTGGATTATGTGTATCAAAAATTGATGCAATGATTCCATAATAAGGAATTTTACATCTAGATATACCAATATATATATGGTACTAGGATGTAATACTGTATGCAACAGCCAAAAACTGGAACAAATAAGATGTTCATCAGTAGGCATACAGTTTAACAAATCATGCTGCACTCATCCAGTGGAATATTTCATAGCTATTTCTACAATGCCTCAAAAGCAATATAATGTGGGTCTGAGCCCTGGAATTAGGAGGTCTGGATTAGGATGCTGGTCCTACCACTTCCTAGCTGTGTAAACTTGAACAAGTGGTTTAAGTGCTTTCTGTCAGTCTCCTCATATATAAGGATACTAATGTTATTCACATCCCAGGACGGTAAGGATTAAATGACAGAAAGTATGAAAAGCACCTAGACCAGTGACTGATAGGAAGTAAATGGTCAACGTCACACACATCCACATGAATTGGGATATGGGCAAAAATTTTCCTAGGAGGATACACAGCAATTGTTTTTTTTTTTGAGACAGAGTCTCACTGTGTCGCCCTTGGTAGAGTACTGTGGTATCACAGCTCACAGCAACCTCAAACTCTTGGACTTAAGCGATTCTCTTGCCTCAGCCTCCCAAGTAGCTGGGAGTACAGGCACCTGCCATAACACCTGGCTATTTTTTTGTTGCAGTTTTTTAGCTGGACCAGGTCGAGTTGGAACCCACCACCTTCAGTGTATGTGGCTGGCGGCGCCATAACCACTGGCTATGGGCGCAGAGCCCACATTATTGGTTTTAAAAAATATACACAGTTTTAAAGGATAGACACACAATATGGTTATAGAACTTGTCTCTGGGTGGTGCCTGTGGCTCAGTGGGTAGGGCACTGGCCCCAAATACCCAGAGTGGCCAGGTTCAACCCAGTTCCAGCCAAACTGCAACAACAACAAAAAAGAACTTGTCTCTAAATGAAGATTAAGTTTTTTATTTATTCTTTCTATGTATTTTCTATGATGGCTATTCGCTGGGGGCATTTTTTGTTGTTTGTTTATTTGTTTGGAGACAGAGTTTCACTTTGTCACCCTCGGTAGAGTGCCATGACATCATAGCTCACACCATCTTCATAAAGCCAGCCCGTCCCACACTTCTAGGTGTGCTACATGCAAATCATGCCAGAGACAGATACTGTTGTCCAATCCTCAAAGTCTCAAGGAAAATGACTCTACAGCTTTTCGGGGTCTTCAGCAGCCATAAAAACCTATTTGAGTGGCGCCTATGGCTCAGTGAGTAAGGCGCTGGCCCCATATACCAAGGGTGGTGGGTTCGAACTCGGCCCCAGCCAAACTGCAACAAAAATATAGCTGGACATTGTGGCAGTTATCTGTAGCCCCAGCTACTTGGGAGGCTGACGCAAAAGAATCGCCTAAGCCCAAGAGCTGGAGGTTGCTGTGAACTGTGACCCCTCAGCACTCTACCGAGGGTGACAAAATGAGACTCTGTCTCTAAAATAATAAGATCTATTGGAGTACAAAGTAAAAGCAAAAGTAAAAAAAAAAACCCAAATACCTGGTTTTGTGTGGCTTGCTCCATCTAGCTTCTCAGCTGCCAAAGTCACAGGTACCACATCTGCCTTTAGCTCTTCCTTTCCATCGGTGCCCACGTTTTTCACTATGACGTTCACATTTACGGTCTGACCAGCCCTGGGTTTGGCTGCTGGATTAGCATGCTTCCAGAAACGCTGCTTCAAGGCTTCCAGTTCTAAACACAAACACCAACCACTATGTCAGTTTGCTACGCTCAAACTCCTTCCTTTGAGAATTATAAGTTACCCCTATTAGCTCAACCATGTTGCAGGGAAAAAAAACTGACACATAGAGAATTCAAATCCCCTTTGCTACTGAGTCCGACATCATACTCATATCACTTAACCCAAACCAATGGACTGCTGCAGCTGTTCTTTGTCAATGTTTCAAAAAGCAGACTTTTAAAACAAGAATTGATGCTTAAGTTTTTAAACATATGCCATTCTTTTTAAAAAGTATTAAACTGGTAGGAAGCTTTAAGTCTATGATACTGTAATTCACAACTATTCAAGGGCTTGATTTTTCATAGGTTTCAGTCTCCTTTTTTTAAATCCCCTATTTTGAACATTTCACTATTGGCATTCTTACCAAATATGGGGAAGGTCAATTTTTTAGAACAGTAAAAAAGAAAGTGACATACCAGTTAGTGACATAGTGACATGACAGAACTGCAAAAAGTCTTGTGGTGAAACTGTTATGTTGGTACAATTGGTAGAATGAGAAAGGAAATCCCACTTACACAGTAGCACATACTCAATTTGTATACAAATGGGAATATTGATAATATAGGGTCGCCATGAAGTTCCTGGGAAGTTTATTTCTTTTCTTTTTGGAGTGGCATGGTCACAGCTCACAGCAACCTCCAACTCTTGGGCTTAAGTGATTCTCTTGCTTCAGCCTCCCAAGTAGCTGGGAGTACAGGCGCCTGCTACAACTTGGCTAAAAATAGCTCGCTCGGCTATTTTCTTTTTTTTTTTTTCTTTTTTTTCTTTTTTTTCTTTTGAGACAGAGCCTCAAGCTGTCACCCTGAGTAAAGTGCCATGGCATCACAGCTCACAGCAACCTCCAACTCCTGGGCTCAAGTGATTCTTCTGCCTCCGCCTCCCAAGTAGCTAGGATTACAGGCGCCCACCACAACGCCCAGCTATTTTTTGGTTGCAGCCGTCATTGTTGTTTTGGCAGGCCCAGGCTGGATTCGAACCCGTCACCTTAGGTGTATGTGGCTGGCACCTTAGCCACTTGAGCCACAGGTGCCAAGCCGCTCGGCTATTTTCTTTTTTTTTTTTTTTTTTTTTTTGAGACAGAGCCTCAAGCTATCCCCTTGGGTAGAGTGCCATGGCATCACAGCTCATAGCAACATCCAACTCCTGGGCAAGCGAGTCTCCTGCCTCCGCCTCCCAAGTAGCTGGGACCACAGGCGCCCGCCACAACGCCCGGCTATTTTTTTGGTTGCAGCCATCATTGTTGTTTGGCGGGCCCGGGCTGGGGATTCAAACCCGCCACCTTAGGTGTACGTGGCTGGCGCCCTAGCCGATTAAGCCACAGGCGCCAAGGCTCGCTCGGCTATTTTTTTGTTGTAGTTGTCATTGTTTAGCAGCCCTGGCTGGGTTGAAACCTGCCAGCCCTGGTGTATGTGGCCAGCACCCTAACCACTGAGCTAGGGGTGCCGAGCCTTGTGTGCAGTTTAAAATAGCCAACTAGGCTTGGTGCTGGCCACGTACACCAGGACTGGCAGCTTCAAACCTGGCCTGGGCCTGTCAAATAATGACAACTACAACAACAACGAAAAAGAGTAGCCCGGCATTGTGGCAGGTGCTTGTAGCCCCAGCTACTTAGGAGGCTGAGTGAAGCAAGAGAGTTGCTTAAGCCCAAGAGTTTGAGGTTGGTGTGAACCACAGCACTCTACCCAGGGGGACATTGTGAGACTCTGTCTTTAATTTAAAAAAAAAAAAGCCAACTACTAGGAGCAGTAAGTGCAGCAGTCTAATGGCAATACAACCTTTCCCCTCTTCTGCTATAGCTTAGAATTTCCTTCTCCTTTCTCCTCAGCCAGCTACTACCTGGCATTATCTCCTATTCATTCTGCTTAACATTTTACCCCATAGTGGGAGCTGTGAGGACAGAGTTGGCAATTAGACAGAGAAAGAGTAAGGAAAAGAAAAGGAGAAAAATTCCTTTGGATTTAAGGGACATATTTTCATATTCATTCCTCTTCCATGGTAAAATATCTTTTTTTTTTTTTTTGAGACAGAGCCTCAAGCTGTCGCCCTGGGTAGGGTGCTGTGGCCATCACAGCTCACAGCAACCTCAAACTCTTGGGCTTAAACAATTCTCTTGCCTCAGCCTCCCAAGTAGCTGGGACTACAGGCACCCACCACAACACCTGGCTATTTTTTGGTTGCAGTTATTGTTATTTGACAGGCCTGGGCTGGATTCAAACCCAGCAGCTCTGGTGTATGTGGCTGGCACCTTAGCCACTTGAGCTACAGGTGCCAAGCCCATGATAAATATCTAAGATACTTCAAGTTTTTATATACATCATATTTGAGTAGTTTTGTGACTAGCATCTCGATGTTTTTTCTTTCCCCAGAAGTTCTTATACTTGTTTTTAAACATATGCCAAACTTCTGGCCTTGAGCAGTCCTCCCACCTCAGCCTCTCAAAGTGCTAGGATTATAATAAGCATGAGCCACTATACCTTGCCTATGTCAATTATTTCTTCTTCTCTTTTTTTTTTTTGTCCGGGACCGGGTTTGAACGGCCACCTCCAGCATATGGGGCTGGTGCCCTACCCTTTTGAGCCACAGGCACTGCCCTATGTCAATTATTTCTAAGAGAAAATATGCTCCAAGTTAAAAATAAGTGCTAAGCACTGTGCTAACTCCCCTTATAAGTCGAACATAAAGTTGGAAAATGACTCCTCTTTTAACCTCAATCTCTTCAATTTGCAAATTAATACCTGGAGCTATGAGAATTAAGAAAGATAACCAACATAGACGCTATTAGTGTCTAATATATATAGTAAGTACTCAAAATGTTTCCTCTCTTTCCTCTCAATCCAGGAGCATTTAGATAACTTCTAGTCCTACATAACAAAACTTTCCGTCAGTGTTCTGGGCAATATATCATTCTTGTGCTTCTTTGCTATGGAGCTACATTAGTTCTATTATACAACCCCTCCACCCTCCCTTTCAGTGCTGGTCGAAATAACATTCACATCCTCCCAGTCTACTCCATGCAGAGCTCTTTCTCTTTTCATTTCCAAGAATGTCCTTCTCTCCTCCACAAAGTCAGTCCATTCACTAAACATATTTTAGATACCAGATATAGCAGCTGACATAGCACCTGCCCACAATAAGCTGTTTAGTGAAGGGGAGGCTTGATGCAAACAATTTCACTAATAATAGTAGAAGCAGTGACCACTATTTGAGCGCTTCTTTATGCTATCCATTTGTATGCACTACTTTAACAAATCTTCACTCTAGCCCCTTGAGCCATGTGGTGTTTATTTCTCTTCTCTCCTTTTTTTTTTTTTTTTTTTTTTAAAGACAGAGTTCCACTCTGTTACACAGACTGGCCTCAAATGATCCTCCCATCTCAACCTCCCATCTCAACCTCCCAAGTAGCTAAGTGCGCTGCAGCACAGGGCTTTCTTTCTTTCTTTTTTTAAAGGCTTTGTGGTTATGGTGTCAGAGAAGTCAAATAAGCATACCCAAATTTAAAGGATTAGTTGTATAACCCAGATTCAAATCCTGGTTTGTTTGGTTTTTTCCTTCTTTCTACCTTAATAGCTATGGGAGTAGATCAAATCCTGGTCTTGCTACAGTCTAAGCTCTTAACCGTCATACCATACTATCCCAAGGCAAAGAAGGGAGCACTCAAGTCTATGTACCAATCAGGAAGTTTGGCTAGGTACCTATAGCTCAAGCAGCTAAGGGGCCAGCCACATACACAAGAGATGGTAGGTTTGAATCCTGCCAAAGAACAATGACAACTACAACCAAAAAATAGACGGGTGTTGTGGTGGGCACCTATAGTCCCAGCTACTTGGGAGGCTGAGGCAAGAGAATCG
>CAUYQV010159862.1:0-12999 GCA_963574575.1 Galagoides demidoff | reverse complement strand
ATCAGTTTAATATCTGATACGTCCTCTATCCGAGGACAATATATTAAATGGATTTTTGGAGCAGGGAGTTGGAATAGGAGCTTGCTCCGTCCACTCCACGCATCGACCTGGTATTGCAGTACTTCCAGGAACGGTGCACCCCCTCCTCGGGGGGGAAATCAATCCCACGAGGTTTGAAAAGTAGAGGAAGAAGTAGTCTTGGTTGTCAGCTTGGCGTCCTGCAGCTCCTGCGGAAGGGAGGGATTAAGCGTCGCGGGAGAATTGCGTTTAGCCAGGCGTTTTTCTCGTCTCTTGTGTAGCTCGCCGTTCTACAGAGTTCGGGGTTTTTTTTTTTTTTTTTTCCTCTTTTTCTCGGGTTCTCTAGTTCTTATCGGTGTTCTATCTCCACCGTGTTCCCGTGCTTTCCAAGGAAGGACGCGAGCGTTTTTCCATCGTGAGTCGGTTGACGAGCTTTCTAAAGGTTAGCTCGGAAAACTCGCGTACGTTGGTACGGCTGCCACAAGTATTCTATGTTCTCTAGCTCTTTGACCGGGGCTGCTTGTTTGAACCCTGCAACCACCGGCGTTGGGCGCTGCCCTCTACCTCCGCCCCCGATCATACTGATACCGCTTCAGTCTAGGAATCTCACGGCTCCCTCTGGTCTCTCACTCTCCACATCCACCACAATTCTCGCCGACTGCCAAGCCTCTTTGCATGCATTTGTCGCATTTATCGCTTATTCTCAGTGTTTTCTTCCTTTACCTGGTTTACCTTCACCTCGGCCGGTGGCAGTTTTTCTCTTTCTCACCCTTATCCAGAACGTTCTCCGTCAATTTATCGCATTAAACCCCACCAGCTCTTCATCTTCTGACCACCGGAATCCATCTACCACGCTTCGTGATAAAGCCAGCTAATAAGCCCCACCCAATTCAGTTCCTCTGTGACACACTTTCCTTATTTCCGGCAGTGAGTTCAACTTCCATACGGATGATCTTACTTGGGTCGTTGAGGGGTGGGGGGATGCTCTACTGGGGACCACTAAGAGCTAAACCTAATGCAGGGGGAAAGGGAGTCGTTTCTTTGATTGTGACCCACCATTACTATGTCTTGACCTTTCCACCAAAATCTCAATCGTGGTTGCAAACCTGGGAGCAACGAGGGATGGAGAAGAGGAGGGGCCCATGGGGGCTGAGGTCCTCTATACCCGGTCTCTATTGAGATTATGAGGTTACAGTTCCCCTTGTCTCAAGCTATGGCAGGAGGCTTCTGCCCAGGCAGACACCATACTTAGTAAGAGTTTCTAGGCTCGGCGCCAGCCGCATACACCTGAGCTGGCGGGTTCGAATCCAGCCTGGCCCGCCAGACAACAACGACGACGACAGCTGCAACCAAAATATAGCTGGGCGTTTAAGGCGGGCGCCTGTAGTCCCAGCTACTTGGGAGGCTGAGGCAGGAAACTCGCTTGAGCCCAGGAGTCGGAGGTTGCTATGAACTGTGATGCCATGGCACTCTACCCAGGGTAACAGCTTGAGGCTCTGTCTCCAAGAAAAAAAAAAAAGTTTCTGTTGGAAATGCACGAGGTAGATGGCAGATGTGAAGAAGTGAGTCCTGCCCCACTCAGCTCTTTGTCCATCTGTCACAGTCCCCTCTGTCATCGTCCTTGGATGTTCTGGCCTTTGGGGCCGGTGTCTTAGTCTCCGTCCTGGGCTGGATGCTCTCTGAGGGTAGGAATGGTGCCTGGCCCAAGCACCAATAGCACAGGCCCTGGTGGACTGGTTGTAGGTGATCACAGGTAATCCGAAATGGTGCATTATGTTGGACCCGGTGAGGGTGGCGAGAGGGCCAAGCGCCTGGTGATGTCAGACACCGGGGGCCCAGGTTCAGCTGGGCAAATAACTCCATTTCCTGCAGGGAGTGTGTGTGTGTGTGTGTGTGTGTGGGGGGGGGGGGTTATCACTGTGCAGTCTGAGGATCTGTCTGCCCCTTAGCGATTCCATAGTTCTGTCACTTATCACCAGCATAGAATGAAGGCAATTAATCCTGGGACTAAAACAATGAAAGGTAGTGAGGTCAGTGATCTGATACTATCTATCTATATAGCTATCCATTGACAAAGGTGTCGCTCTGTCACCCAGGCTGGAGTACAGTGGCCCCATCACACCTCACTGCAGCCTTGAGCCCCTAGGTTCAGGTAATTCTCCCCCACCCCTGTAGCTGAGACCATAGGCTCGGGCCACTGTATTCATCTATTCCGATACTTTTGAAGGAAAAGGAAAATCCAAGAGTACTACAAAAATGTGTGTGTGTGTGTGTGTGTGAGAGAGAGAGAGAGAGAGAGAGAGAGAGAGAGAGAGAGAGATTAAAAGTGGCATCTCAAATCTGTGAAGGAAAAATTCACTCATTTTACACTGTGCTCCAGAATATACCACATGGCTCGAAGATTTAGGTATGGAAAACAGAGAAGAGGGCGGTGCCTGTGGCTCAAAGGATTAGGGTGCCAGCCCCATATGCTGGAGGTGGAGGGGTCAAACCCAGCCCCGGCCAAAAACTGCAAAAAAGAAAGAAAGAGAACAGAGAAGACAACCGAGAGGAAGATTTAGGAAATTATCTTGTAACCACATGGAGAAGTCCTTTCTGACTTTGACTCAAACTCCAAAAGCTGTTTGTTTATATTTTGAGACAGTTTCACTTTGTGAAACTCTGTCGAGTGCCGTGTCATTAGCTCACAGCAACCTCAAACTCTTGGGCTCTAGCCTCCTCTTACCTCCCGAGTAGGTGGGACTACAGGCCTACGCTACAACGCCTGGCTATTTTTATTCTGTCTTTAGTAGAGACGGGGTCTCGCTCTTACTCAGGCTGGTCTCCAACTCCTGAGCTCAGGCGATCCACCTGCCTCAACCTCCCAGAGTGCTAGGATTACAGATGTAAGCCACCTTGCCAGCCTTGAAAGCTATTTTTTTTTAATTTTTTATTATTATTATTGAGACAAGAGTCTCACCGTGTTGCCCTTGGTAGAGTGCCATGGCGCCACAGCTCCAGCAACCTCAAACTCTTGGGCCTAAGCTATTCTCTTGCCTCAGCCTCCCAGGTACCTGGGACTCTAGGCGCCCGCCACAACCCCGACTATTATTTTGTTCCAGTTGTTTAGTTGGCCCAGGCCAGGTTCAAACCCGCCACCCTCGGTGTATGTGGCTGGTACCGTAACCACTGTGCTACGGGCGCCAAGCTTTGGTTTATTATTATTATTATGAGACAGATTCTCAAGCTGTCCCCCTGAGTGCTGTGGTGTCACAGCTCACAGCAACCTCAAAGTCTTGGGCTTAAGCGATTCTCTTGCCTCAGCCTCCCAAGTAGCTGGGACTATAGGCGCCCACCACAACGCCTGGCTATTTTTTTTTTGGTTGTAGTTGTCGTTGTTTAGCAGGCCCGGGCTGGATTTGAACCTGCCAGCTCCAGTGTATGTGGCTGGCGCCCTAGCCCCTAAGCTACAGGTGCCGAGCCATTAATTATTATTATTATTATTTTTTCCCCCACAGATGAGGGAGGTGGGGTCGGATAGTCTTGCTCGGGTTGGTTTCGAGTTCCTGGCCTCCCAAGGTGTTAGAGATTACAGGGGTCAGCCATGAGCCATGAGCCACCATGCCCAGCCTGAAGGCTAATTTTTTTTCTTTTTGAAACAGAGCCTCAAGCTGTCCCCCTGGGTAGAGTGCTCTAGCATCATAGCTCACAGCAACCTCCAACTCCTGGGCTCAAGGGAGTCTCCTGCCTCCGCCTCCCAAGTAGCTGGGACCACAGGCGCCCGCCACAACGCCTGGCTATTTTTTTTTTTTTTTTTTTTTTGGTTGCAGCCCGCATTGTTTTTTGACGGTCCGGGCTGGATTGGAACCCGCCACCTTAGGTGTATGTGGCTGGCGCCTTAGCCACTTGAGCCACAGGCGCTGAGCCTGAAGGCTAATTTTTTAATTGATAAGTATGATGACATAGAAAATGATTTTTTTTTTCCTTTTTATTTCGGATTACTATAAGGGTCACATTGTTTGCATTTGTAGCGTCTGAGTTGCAGTTGAGTCCAATAAAGAAATGCTTTTTTTTTTTTTTTTTTTTTTTGGAGACGGAGCCTCAAGCTATCCCCCTGGGTAGAGTACCATGGCACTCACAGCTCACAGCAACCTCCAACTCCTGGGCTCAAGCGAGTCTCCTGTCTCAGCCTCCCAAGTAGCTGGGACCACAGGCGCCCGCCCCAACGCCCGGCCATTTTTTGGTTGCAGCCATCATTGTTGTTCGGCGGGCCCGGGCTGGGGATTCGAACCCGCCACCTTAGGTGTATGTGGCTGGCGCCTTAGCCGCTTGAGCCACAGGCGCCGAGCCAAAGAAATGATTTTTAATAGAATCCTCGCTTTATTTAAGCAAAGCCAGAAGACTGGGGACAATATTGGCCGCTTGCATCACAAAGGGCCAGACCCTTTGTAAATTGCAAAGACAAGGGTCCCTGAACAGAGAGGTCACAGAAAGAAAATTAAAAGGGTACCCACGGGCGGCGCCTGTGGCTCAGTGAGTAGGGCAGGGCGCCAGCCCCATATACCGAGGGTGGCGGGTTCAAACCCTGCCCCGGCCAAACTGCAACAAAAAAAATAGCCGGGCGTTGTGGAGGGTGCCTGTAGTCCCGGCTACTCGGGAGGCTGAGGCAAGAGAATCGCCTAAGCCCAGGAGTTGGAGGTTGCTGTGAGCAGTGAAGCCACGGCACTCTACCCAGGGTGACAGCTTGAGGATCTGTATCAAAAAAAAAAAAAAAAAAAAGACGATACCCACTTTTCACCTATAAGATTGGCCTCCCCTCACGCCTCCCTCCTGGCGAAAGCACACCCCACTTTGAAGCTGCTACGGGGTGTTGTCCTCGAGGCTGGGGGAAGTGGCGCTGCCTGAGAACGCCCGCCTGCTCCTCCAGTCACCGACCTGGATGACCCGAACTTCAAGGCCCCTTTGCAGCGAGGGAGGCCGGGATCAACACGGCTCCGCCACGCGAGGAGGGAAGGACACTCGACCCGCCTCTGCAGACAGCCGCGACCCTGGGGCCGGGTTGCAGTTTTGCAGGCACTTCGCTCCGTGCCGGTGGATTTCGGTGAATTACACTGGGGAAACCGAAATGCCAATACTCTGTGACGGGAAACGATCGGTTCTCAATGGAGGTAATCCGGAACACCCCCGCTCCGCTCTTAGGATAAAACCACCCGGGGAACTGAATTATCGAGCAGAAGTTGACCGGAAGAACCCGGCCGCGAGCAGAGAGTTCCTGAAAAGGGACGTGGGGAGGGTGGTCGTGGCTGGCGAGCCATCAGGATCACGGTTTATCCGGCAGTGGCGTGCAGGTGACCGGACCTCACTCGTTGAGGAGTTCGGTCGTTGCGTGTGAAGTACGTGCTGGGGAAAGAACCTGGAGCAAAATCCCCTTCTCGCTTTCAGAGGCTCCCGCTGAGCCTGGGGAACTGCGGCCGCGTCAGCGCTTGCTTCCGGGCCCGCAGCCCTCGGCCCCCTCCGATCGGGCCGGGGTTCTGGATTCGTGCGCGGCCAGGCCGGGGCGCGCCAGACCCGCCCGGCGCGCAGCGCGGCTTGGCTCCCCTCTCCTGGAGGCGGCTCAGGGGGTGGAGTCCTCCGCGGTGGCCACGCCTTTTCGGGGGACAGGGCGGGGCATGCAGATTAGAAATGGCAGTTTTGCTCGGGCGCTCCGGAGCAACCGCGAAAGTAAAATTTCTCGTTCACCACGTGGAGAGTAGGAAATCAGCACAAGGGTGTGACTGTGTCCACTTTGGTGTCCAAGCGGCAAAGGAAGTGAGCCAAGGAGTAAGGTTTGGGGCTTCCCACCGCGAGCTTAACATGAACGATTGGAGGAAGGGAATGGGCGAGGCCGGTAGGGTCGGCATCGCTTCTCGGCCTTTTGGCTAAGATCAAGTGTAGTATCTGTTCTTATCAGTTTAATATCTGATACGTCCTCTATCTGAGGACAACGTATTAAACGGATTTTTGGAGCAGGGAGTTGGAATATGGAGCTTGCTCCGTCCACTCCACGCATCGACCTGGTATTGCAGTGCTTCTGGGAACGGTGCACCCTTTCTCGTGTGCTTGGTTGCGGAAAGTAAGAGTATTGTTGCGTTCGGCGTATCGTTCTTTCTCGTCAATTTTCAGGCTGTCTGCTTCCGGCTTCTTGGGTTTTAGCCTCTAGAAGCCTCGAGAAAAAGTATCTCTCTCTTCTCCAAGTGTAGTTGCTGTCGAGTGAGAGACCCTTACTACAGCCAGCCGACTGTTCCTTCGTTCTGTTCTTGTGTCTTCAGGTTAGAGTAAGCGTTATATAATCGTCCTTTCCCGTCTCTTAGGGCCTTATTTAATTTCTGAAATGTTGCTCTCTTTGCCACCGATTGTCAGACTCCTCCTTTTTGCGCTCTAATCTTCGAAGCCTTGGAGGACATCTCATTTCTGAAGGGGGCCTTCTCAGGTGCTAGCCCATTTGCTCTTCCCACCCCTCAAACACTCCCCGCGCGCGCGCTCTCTCTGCCCCACACCAGCTTTGAATCGCCCACCTAGCACCCCCTACCTCCTCTCCTTCCTATCATCTGTTCTGGCCCCAGGTCACTTCCGCTTCACGCTCACTGATTGCTTAAAGATTTTCCCTCCCTGCTTATGTTTTTCTCCCAGTTCCTCGACCGTGATGTTGTCGATACCAATTGGTACAACCCCATCCACTTTCAGTGTCCCACTCTCCAGAAGTGGAAGCAATCAGCAAGCAGAAGCTAAGTTTTACAAATTCTTCTTCTTCTTCTTTCTTTCTTTTTAATACATAACTGGGGGGGGGGGGGGTTTGGTCGGGGCTGGTTTTGAACCCGCCACCTCTGCCATATGAGGCTGGCGCCCTACCCTTTTGAGCCACAGGCGCCACCCATCCCTTTTTCTCCTTCTACCCTCTCTTCCTCCCTCTTTCCGCTTGCTACTCTTTGGATTTCCTTGTGTATATATCCACAGTTCCCTTGCCTTGTCCCTGCTCTTGTTCCATATTCACAGGGCCAACCTCCACCTCTCTTAACTAGTCTGGGTTGCACGTCCCACCACTGAGTGTGTTGCAGGACCAGCGAATTGAAACCAATAGACTCTCACCAAACATTATAGGAGAAGGAATTTTATTTGCCGGTGGGGAAACTCTTAAAATAATGACACCCCCCACACACACACACACACCCATCAGGTCTGTTTATGTCCTTTTTATTAGACTCACAAGTAGACAAAGGAATTACCTTATTATTTCTCAGTGGAGGTGTCAAATCACGTGCAGGGTTTACAGAAGTGGAAGCAATCAGCAAGCAGAAGCTAAGTTTTACAAATTCTTTTTTTTTTTTTTTTTTTTGAGACAGGGCCTCAAGCTTTCCCCCTGGGTAGACTGCCATGGCATCGCAGCTCACAGCAACCTCCAACTCCTAGGCTCAAGCGATTCTCCTGCCTCCGCCTCCCAAGTAGCTGGGAGCACAGGCGCTGGCCACAACGCCTGGCTATTTTTTGGTTGCAGCCATCATTGTTGTTTGGCGGGCCCGGGCTGGATTCGAACCCGCCACCTTAGGTGTCTGTGGTTGGCGCCTTAGCGACTTGCGCCACATTTACAAATTCTTAAGGGCTGGGTCACCCTGGGGGTGAATCTGGCAGGAATGTCCTTGGGCTCCTCTGAGAAGCTTTTTTTTTTTTTTTTTTTTGGCTTTATTTTTTATTTTTACATATACGTGTGATTATTAGGTTTCCACTTTTTGCCTTCACGGAATTAAAAAGGCTTAAAATTTACCAATAATAACAAGAAGCCTTTGCTTTTTCAGGCTTTACTTTTCCCGGGGTATCCGCCCTCAAGTGCACTTGGCAGGAAACATAAAACCAGGCTTACTGGACTCTCCTCCACCCTCAGTATGCTGGGGGAAAATGGACATTCACGTAGGCCATCTTGGCCAGTTTAAATCGAGCAGGAGATGCTATTCCAGCCCCCACAGAACTTGGAAATTTCCTAGTTCCAGGAAGTTAAGTCTACAAATTCCCAAGAGCTGAGTCACCACAGAGAGGACCCTGCAGGTGCATCCTGGTGGTCTCCTTGAGACCTGTTCTCCCAGACCTCAACCTTCTCGGGTATCCTCTCTCATTGGGCTTAAGTGACTCTCTTGTCTCAGCCTCCGAAATAGCGGGGATTCCAGCTGCTGTTGTCACTGTTGTTTAGCTGGCCTGGGCCGGGTTCGAACCTGGAACTGCCAGCCTCTGTGCATGTGGCTGGCGCAGTAATCACTGTGCTACCGGCGCTGAGCCGGAAACAACTTTATTTTTAAAATTAGCATAAGGGCAGCACCCATAGCTCAGTGGGTAGGGCGCCGGCCACATACACTGAGGTAGCCAGGTTCGAACCCAGCCCAGGCCAGCTAAGCAACAATGACAACTGCAACAACAACAAATAGCCGGGTGTTGTGTCAGGCGCGTGTAATCCCAGCTACCTGGGAGGCTGAAGTGAGAGAATTGCTTAAAGCCCAAGAGTTTGAGGTTTCCAGGGCAGGTCCATTAGTTTTTAGAGTTATCACCACTTTGGGTTCTTCTTGCAGTTGCATGATCAAACCACAGGAGTGGAGGCAGTTTATTGAACCTTTGGCAACCCGTAATTTTGTCAAGTTGCGGACTCTGGAGTCTGGGAAAATTTGTCCGGGACACTGACACGCTGAGATTTTCATCATACTGATTAGAGCCCAGAGTGCCTCTATCCGTCCTTTGCATTTATCTTCTGATCCATCTAATAGCCAGGAGACATGTTCCTCTGTCGATTATATTTTGTTGGCTATCAGAGGTGGAGAATACAAAGTTCTAAATTCTCATCTGTGCTCTCAACGAGGGCAAAAATCAGATGGTGGCCCCCTTCCCCATCTTCTTGTTTACTGTCCAGAACTACAGGAGATTTCCTAGGAAGAAGAAATGGACTGGCCTGGCACTCCCAGCCAGGCAGTGCCCCCCTGTCCTGGCCAATAGGAACGACTACTGCTCCTTTACCAATCACAGCTTTGGCCTCCAGGAGCTGCTCCTCCCTCCTCCCAGGTGAGGTTTGTTAAGATAGACAGTCACAGAGTTACACCCACTTCCTGAGAGCATCCCACTCAGAGGAAGGCCCCGCTTACTTAAACTGTCCTCAAACCACCTGACAGGGGCGGCACCTGTGGCTCAGTGAGTAAGGCACTAGTCCCATATACCAGGGGTGGTGGGTTCAAACCCGGCCGCGGCCAAACTGCAACAACAAAAAATAGCCGGGTGTTGTGGTGGGCACCTGTAGTCCCAGCTACTTGGGAGGCTGAGGCAAGAGAATCTCCTGAGCCCAGGAGGTTGCTGTGAGCTGTGTGATACCATGGCACTCTACCAAGAGAGATAAAGTGAGACTCTGTCTCAAACAAAACAAAACAAAACAAAACCACCTAAAACAAGCCCAAATCTTATAATAAGCCATTCCTGACACCCTCTCATTGAGACGCCCCACAGTTCCCCATGACATGCAAAGCGTTCTCCTTCATTTTGGAAAAACCCAATGCGTTTCACCACATGTGTATTCCTGGTGGTCTTTGGTGGGATAGTGTTGACCAGTGTATAAGAGGGCCCACCTCTGGACTCCTATCATGGTGATTACAAGACAGAATGAGCTTTCTTCTGTTTAAAAAGGAAAGGAGGCTCAGTGCCCATAGCTCAGTGGTTAGGGTGCCAGCCACATACACCGAGGCAGGCGGGTTCGGACCTGGCCCGGGCCTGCTAAACAACAATGACAACTGCAACAACAAGAAGGACAAAAATAGCCAGGCATATGTGGCGGGCGCCCGTAGTCCCAGCTACTTGGGAGGCTGAGGCTAGAGAATCGCTTAAGCCCAAGAGTCTGAAGTTGCTGTGAGCTGTGACTCCACTGCACGCTACCCCAGGGCGACAGCTTGAGACTCTGTCTCAAAAAAAGAGAAAGTTTGTACATTAATGCTGTCAACACGATTTATGTTTGTTTTCTTTTTTAAGACATGCCCTGGGCGGCGCCTGTGGCTCAGTGGGTAGGGTGAGAGCCCCATATACCGAGGGTGGCGGGTTCAAACCCGGCCCCGGCCAAACTGCAACAACAACAGAAAATAGCCAGGAGTTGTGGCAGGCGCCTGTAGTCCCAGCTACTCGGGAGGCTGAGGCAAGAGAATCGCCTAAGCCCAGGAGTTGGAGGTTGCTGTGAGCTGTGTGACGCCAGGGCATTCTACTGAGGGTGATAAAGTGAGACTCTGTCTCAAAAAAAAAAAAAAGACATGCCCTCCCCCCACCCCAAGATGTTTCGTAAGTGAGACGACTGACTGACTTCAGTGTGTTTCCTAAGAACAGAGGCCTTCTGGACATTTCACATTAGTACTATACTGTGATCTACAGTTTGAGTTCAGATTTCACCAATTGTCCCAATCAAGTCCTTTACAGCAATCTGTTTCTCTGGCCCAGGATCCAGTCTGGGATCACTTGCTACATTTGGTTGTGACGCCATTCTTTAGAAGGAGCCTCATTTGTTTTCTTTTTTGAGATGGAGCCTCAAGCTATTCCCCTGGGTAGAGTGCTGTGGCATCACAGCTCACAGCAACCTCCAACTCCTGGGCTCAAGCGATTCTCCTGCCTCCACCTCCCAAGTAGCTGGGACCACAGGCGCCCGCCACAACGCCTTTGTTTGGTGGGCCCGGGCTGGATTCGAACCCGCTACCTTAGGTGTATGTGGCTGGCGCCTTAGCCACTTGAGCCACAGGTGCCGAGCCTGGTTGGTTTTGTTTTAGGACAGAGTCTCACTTTTGACGGCCTCAGTAGAGTGCCATGGTGTCACAGGAACCTCAAACTCCCGGGCTCCAGGGATTCTCTTGCATCAGCCTCCCAAGCAGCTGGGACTACAGGCGGCCGCCACAACGTCTGGCTGGCTGGTTTTTAGAGACAGGGTCTTGCTCTTGCTCACGTTGGTCTCCAACTCCTGAGCTCAGGCAAGCCACCTGCCTTGGCCTCCCAGAGTGCTATGATTGCAGGTGTGAGCCACCACACTCGGCCTCTCATTTTGGGTCTTGTTCTCTTTCGGAACCTCCCCTACCCCTCCCCAATCAGTCTCTTGACCCCAGCATGGCACAAAACTGCTCTTGTCAAGACCCTTATATTCCATGCCCATTCGTCAACCCCCAACTTCCACGAACCATATGCAGCTTTTGACATGGCTGAGCATGCCCCGGTGTCTGAAATACCTCCTGGGCTTGGATTCCGGAACAATTTGCTCCCCTGAGTTTCCTTCTGAGTGCTCCTCCCTACAGTCCTCGCTGTTAGCCCCTCTTGACTTTGGAGTGCCCCAGGGCTCGGTTCGTGGGCCCTATTCTGCTTGGGTTTACACTCCCTCCCTGGGGGAGCTCCTCCAGACTTATGGCTGAGGTTCCCCATCTCTCTGGTGACAGTTCCCCAAATCACTCTAGCCTGGAGTACAGAATGCATAGCTGACACCTCCACTTGGGTGTCTGACACGCATCACTGGCTTGTCCTCTCCAAAACTGAAATCCACAGCTCCAAATAGAACACACCGTCCCCACCCGGGTCCAGGTCCCGGTCCTGACAATCCCGACGAACTTTGTCCTCTACAAACTCGGACTATAGCAAACTGCGTCCTTCCAGTTGCTCTGGCCCACACCCTTGGAGTCAACTGCCAATCCTGTCTTTTCTCTCAGACTCACATCCCAATTATCCGCAAATGCCGTCAGCTGTGCTTTCAAAAACTCATCCAGAATCTGGCCACTCCTCACCCACGTAGTACACTACCACCCGGGCCCAAACCCTGGCGATCTCTTTCCTGGGAGAATGCATTCTTTTCCTCTCTGGTCTTGCCGCTTCTCTGCCCTCGTCCCGGTCAGGCTGGTCTGAGTCCTCTTGTGAAACAGGTGGGTCTCTCCCCTGCGCAGAACTTTTCCTCGGCTGGCCTTCTCCCTCAAGAGGAGAGCCCGCGGGGCCTCGGCTGACCCTCCGTTCCGCCCCCCGCCGCCTCAGTTCTCAGACTTCCTCCGTTCCTCCTCCTCTCCCTTCCTCCCGTCCCGCTCGCCCGAGTCCCTCCCTCCCACGCGGTTCCTTGGGACCCACCTGAGGCGCCTGAACTGGCGGTCCCCTTTCGCCTTCCCAGGCTCCTCCCTTCCTCCCCTCGCAGAGCCGGATTGACAGCGCAGCTAAGGAAGCTTAAGTGCCCGGGGTCCCTTTTCCTAAGACTCCATCCACCCCCCTGAACCTGCCAGAGCGTGCATTCCTCGGGGACTAGACTCTGGGCGCCGCCCGCCACCTCAAAACCTCCTCCAGCAAGACGGTAGAGACCTGGGTAGCCGGATGGAGACTTAAGTATCGGTATCTGTATCTGTGCGCGCCCGTATAATAAGTACGTAAGTGGTGAGTACACGGGTGTTCGCCGTACAATTCTCTCAACGTGTGTTTGAAAAATTAAAAAAAAAAAAAAAACTTGGAAGGAAAAACGTCGTAGAGCTCTCTGTTTTGTTCCGAGCTTTTCCTCCTTCCAGGCAATGAGGCTGAAGGCGCTTTCCGGTATCCGGAAGGCAAGAGGGCCGGCGCGGAGAGCAAGACGCGGCGTGTGCGGGGCGGGGCATGCAAATTTAAAATGGCTGTTCAGCCCGGGAGCTCTGGGAGCCAAAAAAGACAGTGATTATCCCCAAATAAGTAGCAGTCCGACAAATTGTGTGTTCCTTACAAACTGTGACAGCAATCACACCGTCAATTTAGGGGAGAGGGTGAGCCTGCCTTATCTCGCCGTGAGGTAAAGATGTGTGGAACGAAGAGTGTTGTGGGCGAAGGGCCGTCCATCCTTATCGCTTCTCGGCCTTTTGGCTAAGATCAAGTGTAGTATCTGTTCTTATCAGTTTAATATCTGATACGTCCTCTATCCGAGGACAATATATTAAATGGATTTTTGGAGCAGGGAGTTGGAATAGGAGCTTGCTCCGTCCA
>CAUYQV010159855.1:0-18349 GCA_963574575.1 Galagoides demidoff | reverse complement strand
CTAATTAGCTAAACTTCTGTCCTTTCAGCCTCCTTCTGGACGGGAGCTTCTGTAAAAAGCTGGCTGCAGTCCTCCATCTTGGCTCCTCCCTAGGTTAATAGTTTTAAATTCTAAGAAGGTTTAGGGGTGCCTGGCATGTGCTAGTGCTATGGATGTTAGATAATAAAAATCCTAGAGAGCTTTCAGAAATGCCAGTGGACTCAAAAGTTTTCTCGTTCAATTAAAGTTGCTGCCTTAATGATGCTAAATTAGACTTAGGATCTAACAAAGTCTAATAGATGTTAATATTTTCCCAGATTAAAAGCATTAGAATAAATATATTTGTGTGTATTTTTTTGAATAGTGATGCAAAACTATAATGAGAGAATAGTAGTGACATAAAGCAGGAAAATTCTATTCTGCTTTTGATATGGAAGCATAGCTTTATTCATAAGTGGTGACGATACTTGAGCTGAATACTTCAAACTAAGAGGTAATTGTCCTGCAGTGACTGCAGTGGGATCCTATATTCTATGGCCATAAGTTTTGGGTTTCTTCATTATATAAAGTGGAATTATAATTATAGCAATAGTGATACAGTGTAGAATGTGGAATGGTTAGTATTTCGGATACTAGGCAAGAGTTACCATTTAAACCTATCATTAAGTCCTGAATTAACCTTTGACTCCAAACAAGGCCTATGGGTGTTCAAACAAGATATTCCTTCGCTGCCAGTGGCTTTAGGTGCATATGATGCCTATAGGCGTGTTTCCTTTCTGAGCCCTACTCAGTCAAATGGTTTTAAAACAGTAAAAGATATTAAGAAGATATAACTATCTGTGTGTGATAATAAAATAGACAAACTAAAATCAAAGATCTGATATTTTCTCTGCTTCTGTTTATCCTCACTTTTTTTTGTAAGGGATAGATAAACTTTGTATTTTGACTTTATCAACTCTAGTCAGATAAATGCATTTGTTTATTAATAAATCTTTTATTTTAGTCTTAATTTAACTTTTTCTCAGCAGTTTCACTAATCTTCCTCCAATCTATGCTTAACCTATTTGCATGTATAAAAAAATCTTACGTGTAATTTAAACTAATCATAAAGTATTTGCCCTAATGTGTTACAATCACTGTGACACTCACTCTGTGATTGTGATTGTTGTAGCAACAAATGGAACATGCAGAAGGGAAAAAAAATTCAACAAATTGGTACCAAGTCTGTTCTGAAGTAATGATTTATTCCAGTAAGTAAAAGTGTAGTGTGTCTAATATTTGGAAACCATAGGGTAGAATAAATAGCAAATTTAAGAATTTGTGTAGGGAATACTGTGTATTATCAGTGTATTAGTCAGCTCAGATGGCTATAATAAAATGTCATAGAGTGAGTGGGTTAAGCAACAGGCATTTATTTCTCATAGGTGTGGAGGCTGGGAAGTCTGAGATCAGGGTGGTTATGGATTTGGTTCTTAGTGAGGGCCCTCTTCCTGGTTTGCAAATAGCTACCTTCTCACTCTGCCATCACATTACAAAAAGAAAGGCATTAATCACATTATGAAGACTTTCTTCTAACTCTAATTACCTCTTAAAACCCCTATCTTCAAATGGTGTTACATTAGGGGTTAGAGTTTCAGCATATGAATTTGTGGGGGGCGGCTCAGTTTAGTCTGTAGCAATGAACCATGTAGACTATGATTTGTTAGGAATAATTAACTCAGAAGATAGGTAATTAGAGGTAGCTTTCTACAGCAGCTCATCTCCAAAGGGAGAGATGTTGGACTGAAGTGGATATAAGCCAAATATGAGGAGCTGAACACAGAAAGGACTGTGTGTGGTACACATCACCCAAGCTGAGTCAAGTGGCAGAAACAAGAAAGAAGAAAAACAACAAAGATCATGTATGAGTCTAGCTCCAATAAGAGGGAGACCCTTCCTCCCAACAGGAGGTCCAGAGGGCCAGCAGCCTGCCAGTGAACAGCGATCAAAAGTCTGTTCATCTTATCACCTTAGCAATTTCTAAGTCCCAGTCCTTCTTCATAAATGAGTTCCCACCACTGAGCCTAGGCCCCATCCTATCTGGCACAAAAGACCACATACTTTCCTCCAATCCCAGGCACACAGATCACCCTTCCCCTATCCTCGTTGCTCGAAGGACTGCCACCTGCAGAGGCTAGAGTGTTTGGCCAGTTCACTAAGAAGCTTAGATATTCTGGTTATATCTACCTGCAGTGTGAGAACAATAGTGCTGCAGTCCTAACTTTGGCTGGGAGAGAGTGAACTACCCTTCTCCAGCTCTTCAAGAATTCTCAGAAATCCCATAGATTTCTGTTTTCTGCCCTCCAGGACAGCCTCTGAACTTGATTGGGTAGGCAGTGCCCAATGTTTAAGAGACTTTTGACTGAACTTTACACTTGTCCCTCAGCTAGGCAGAGGCCCCCTGAGCTCAACTGGGTGGGTGGTGCTCAGTGCCTGAATGACTTTGCCTGAGCTTTGGGCATATGATCTCTACAGAGTGGTGGCCTTCTGAGCTCCACTGGGTGGATGGTGTCCAGTGCATGAGCATCTCCCTGAACTCTGCGCTCATGCTCTCTGCTGGGCATCCCCAGGAGCTTGATTGAGTGGGTGGAGGCAGCACTGGCAAAGTGACTTTGACTGGAACTCTGGCCAGCGCTCTCTACTGATTCTTGTCCCCCTGGAGACACTGTCAAGGCTGCTGATACAGCACTTACCTGCTTTTGTTAGAGCAGAGGTGGCATTGCAACAGTAAGGGGTGGACTCAACAGGGACAACCTATCAGTTCATCTAAGAAAAATATAATTAACATTTCAAAAAAAGAAAAGTAGCTGAAAAGATTCATGGGGATGAATCAGCAGAAGGACTTTGGCAACATGAAAAATCAGAACAAATCAACTTCCCCCAGAGATGTCAAAGAAAATATGACAGAAAATACCATCCATAGGGAAATTCCTGAAGTGTCAAAAATGGAATTCAGAATATGGATGGCAAATAAGATAATTGAATGGGGGGGAAGATGGAAACAGAGATTCAAAAAATAATTCAGAAGTTATTGTAAGAAATTAAAGAATTAAAATACAAAGTCACCAAGGATATGAACAGAATGAGAAAAGATACAGCAGAGCTTAAGTAATTGAAAAGGTATTGAAGGAGCTTTGAAATACAGTAGAGTCCCTCAGAAATAGAGTTGAACAGTGTGAAGAAAGAATTTCAGATAAAGAAGACAAGACTTTGAATTATCCCAAGCATTCAAAGAGGCAGAAAAATGGAGGGAAAGAACAGAATATTCCCTGAGTTACGGGATCATTCCAAGAAATGAAACATCCAAATTATAGGGATTCCTAAAGAAGAGGATTGTCAGTGACCACTGTGGGCACCCCATCTTCATGCAAGTAAAAACAGCCGGGACACAGATGGAAGATACAAGCCTGCAAGAGGTGGGCTTCCCAACATTCTAGGCAGCACCCTGAGGAACCTCTGTCATGGCCTTTTATTGAAGCATTGATACAACAGGTGTGTGGGCCCATGTACTGGAGCTATGTTCTTAATAATTGCTATGCGCTCTTTCCCCACGGGGCTCGACTCCCACCCTGTTGTACCACATATGTCCAAGGTTCAACACCTGCTTTCTAAGGAGACCAATTTTATCTCACTAACACATGCAGTTGCTTGAGGCTTGTCTCCAGGCTGCAAAACACCTCCCGCTCAGAGACTGTCTCACTCCCAGAGACTCCAGTGGCCACTTCCATAAGCCGGTGCTTGGTCTCCTACAGAGAATAGTCCCAAAGGCACAAATTCTCTGCTCCAAGATATTATGGCAGAGAACTTATTAAGTATTACAAGACACACAGAAATTCAGATAGTAGATAGTTTCAGAACCCCAGTGCAACTCAATCCAAACAAAGCATCTCTTAGCAGTGCAAAAGCTTTTTAGTTTGATCAAATCCCAGTAATGTATTTTTTTTTTTGCTATAATTGCCCAGGGGGTCCTCCTCATAAAGTATTCTCCCAGATCAATTTCTTCACATGTTTCTGTGAATTATCCTTTAAAGAGGCACAGGCTAGCTGACTGGATACACACACTAGGGCCAGTTATCTGTTGCCTACAAGAAACTCACCTTACCTCAAAGGATAAAACAAGACTCAGGGTGAAGGGATGGGCAAAGGTATTCCAGGCAAATGGAAATCAGAAAAAAAACCTGAGGTTGAATCTTGTTTGCAGATACAATTGGTTTTAAGCCAACAAAGACAAAGATGGACACTACATACTTGTCAAGAGAAGCATGCAATATGAAGAGATTTCAATAGTTAACATCATGTGTGCACCCTATCTGAATGCTTCTTGATATATAGAACAAACTAACTGATCTGAATAATTTGTTATCATCCTGCACTATAATAGTTAGAATTTCTAACACCCCAATGGCAGTACTGGACAGATCCTCCAAGCAGAAACTAAATCAAGAAATAATGGACTTAAGACCCTAGAACAAATGGACTTAATAGACATTTATAGAACATTTTATCCTAACAAAACTGAATACACATTCTTCTCACCAGCTCATGGATCATCTTCCAAAATTGGTCATGTCTTAGGACACAAGACTAACCTCAGCAAATTCAAAAGAATAGAAATGATGCTCTGTATAGTCTCAGACCATCATGGAATAAAGTTGAACTCAATCATGGAAATAAATAACCTTATAGTGAATGATAGCTGGGTCATAGACAAGATCAAGAAGGAGATCATTAGATTTCTGGAACAAAACATTCCACAAACTATCAAAACCTGTGAGATACTGCAACGGCAGCCCTTAGAGGAAAATTTGTAGCATTAGCTGACTTAATCAAGAAAACAAAGAGCAAGTCAGCAACCTAATGGGCCATCTCAAGCAAGAACAGTCTAATCTCAAACCCAGCAGAAGAAAAGAAATAACCAAAATTAGAGCAGAATTAAATGAAATTGAAAACAAAAGAATTATTTGGAAGATAAGTGAAACAAAAAGTTGGTTCTTTGAGAAGATTAATAAAATTGATAAATCCTTTGCTAGACTAAGCAGAAACAGAAAAATAAAGATCTCTAATAACTTCAACCAGAAAGATTTAGAAATTGTGACTAGAGGATTATCAAGCATTGAAATAACATCAATTATACAAAATCACCCCAAAAAGAAAAGCCATGGACCAGAGGTTTTACACCAGAATTCTATCAAACCATCGAAAAGAAACCAGTTTCTATAATGTATAAACTATTCCAAAATATAGAGAAGGAAGGAATTCCCCCTAATACATTCCATGAAGCAAATATCACCCTGATCCCCAAACCAGGAAAGGATTCAACCATAAAAGAAAACTACAAATATCATTAATGAATATCAATGCAAATATATTCAACATGGTATTAGCAAGCAGAATATGACACAATAAAAAGATTATACACCATGATCAAGGGGGTTTCATCCCAGAGATGCAGGATGGTTCAATATACGTAGATCCATAAATATACACCACACAAATAGAATAAAAAACAAAAACCATATGATTCTACCAATAGATGCTTAAAAGGCTTTTGATAATATCCAGCAGATTTTCATGATAAAAATACTCAAGAAAATAGGCTTAGATGGAACATTCATTAAACTGATAGAGGCCATCTACAATAAACCCACTGCCAACATCATATTGAATGGAGTAAAACTGAAAACATTCCCACTCAAATCTGGAACCAGACAAGGATGCCCAGTGTTTCCACTGCTATTTAAATAGCGTTGGAAGTCCTGGTCATCTCAATCAGGCAAGAGAAAGAGATCAAAGGCATTCACATGGGGACAGAGGAAGTCAAACCCTCCCTTTTTGCACATGACATGATCTTATGCCTGGAAGACTCCAGAGACTCAACTACAAAGCTCCAAGCGATCAAGGAATATAGCAGTGTCTCAGAATACAAAATTAATACCCACAAATCAGTAGCCTTCATATATGCCAAAAATTGTCAAGCTGAGAATAAAATCAGAGATTCTATTCCTTTTATGATAGTGCCAGAGAAGATGAAATACTTGGGAATATATCTACCAAAAGATGTGAAAGATCTCTATAAAGAAAATTATGGACTTGGTGCCTATAGCTCAGCAGCTAGGATGCCAGCCACATACACTGGGGCTGGCAGGTTCAAACCCAGCCCAGGCCTGCCAAACAATAATGGCAACTACAACAAAAAGAGAATAGCCAGGTATTGTGGTGGGCACCTGTCGTCTCAGCTACTTGGGAGGCTGAGGCAAGATGATTGCTTAAGCCCAAGAGTTGGAGGTTGTTGTGATGCTGTGAGCTGTGACACCACAACACTCTACCAAGGGTGACATAGTGAGACTGTCTCAAAAAAAAAAAAAAAAAAAGAAAGAAAGAAAAAGAAAAAGAGAAGAAAATTATGAAACTTTGAGAAAGGAAGTAGCAGAAGATTTCAACAAATGGAAGAACATACCATGCTCATGGCTGGGAAGAACCAACATCGTTAAAATGTCCATACTACCCAAAGCAATCTATAGATTTAATGCAATCCCCATCAAAGCCCCAATGTCATACTTTAAAGATTTTGAAAAAATAGTACTTCAGTTCATATGAAAACAGAAAAAAACTTCAAATAGCAAATACAATTCGTAGAAATAAAAATAAACCTGGAGTCAGCATGTTGCCAGGTTTCAGGTTATACTATAAGTCTATAGTGATCAAAACAGGATGGTACTGGCACAAAAATAGAGATGTACATCTTTGGAACAGGATAATTTAGAGATGAACTCAGCCACATATTGTCATTTATCTTTGACAAGCATAACAAAACATGAGCTAGGGTAAGAGTCCTTATATAACAGATGGTGCTGGGAGAACTAGTTATCCACAGGTAGAAGACTGAAACTGGACTCACACTTTTCAGCCCTGACAAAAATTGATTTTCATTGGATAAAAGATTTTAATTTAAGACATAAAACAATAAAAATTCTAGAAGAGAGTGTGGAGAAAACACTGGAAGATAATTGGCCTCAGAAAAAAGCTTTATGAGGAAAAGCCACCTGGCAATTGAAGCAACACCAAAAACACATAACTGGGATTTGGTGAAGCTTAAAAGCTTTTTGCACAGCTAAGGTTGCCACAGACAAAGCAAGCAGACAGCATTTGGAAAGAGAAAATTTTTGCATTTTATGAATCTGACAAAGGCGTGTTAACTAGAATCTATACAGAACTCACATTAAACATTAGGAAAAGGGCAAACAACTTCTATAACTGGGCAAGAGACTTAAACAGAAACTTCTCTGAGGATCACAGATGAATGGCCAACAAACATGTGAAAAAGTGCTCATCATCTTTAATCATCAGAGAGATACAAATCAAAACCAAGCTGAGATATCACCTAACCCCAGCAAGATTAGCCCACAGCACAAATTCCCATAACACCAGATGCTGGCATGTGTACAGAGAAGAGAACACTTCTACACTGCTGGTGGGATTGCAAACTAATACAGCTTTTTTGGAGAGCAATATAGGTAACCCTCAAAGATCTAAAAGTAGACTTTACATTTGATCCTGAAATCCCATTACTAGTTGTCTACTCAGAAGAATGTTTTACCGCAAAAACATTTGCACCAGAATGTTTATTGCGATTCAGTTCATAATTGCCAACTTGTGGAAGCAACCTAAGTGCCCATCAACACTTGAATGGATCAACAAACTGTGGTATATGTATACCATGGAATACTATTCAACCATTAAAAGGATGGAGGCTTTACATTTTTTATATTTACCTGGATGGAGTTGAAATACATTGTTCTTGGTAAAGTATCTTAAGAATGGAAAAATAAGTATCCAATGTACTCCATACTAATATGAAACCAATATATAAACAATTACATGTGCATATAAATAATAAAACACAAATACGGCCTAGTATGGGGATAGAAGGAAGTGGGAAGGGGAAGGGAGGGAGGAGGATTGGCAGAAGGAGGGAGGGGATGAGGTGGGATCTTATGTGATGAGCAGATTGTGAGGGTATATAACATGCTTTCTGGGTAAAAAAAGAATAAAAAGGAAAGAATAATTAAATCAAGGGCGTCAAATCTAGGTAAACCATTCAATAACCAGGAGTTAACCAAAGGATGCTTTTCATTTTGTTCTAGTTCTCACTAGAATTAGAAAAAAATTGGGATAATCTCTTTAAAATACATTTTCCTTCACCTCTCTGGCACCATTATCTTTTGTCTTGTCTGTTTATCTCAGGCCATTTCTCTACATTTTCTTTTGCCAACTCTTTCTCCTGAAATTAGCTCTTTAGTGTTATGTTTTTTGGACTTGGTGATAGGCATTCTCTGTAATTGTATAGTCTTCTGCAACAATTTCATATTCTCTCATGATTTCAGTCATTTTCTCTTGCCAGTTAACTTTCAGATCTATATTTCTAGCATAGACCCTTCTTTCTGAAACTGCAACTAAGTATATTCAAATGTCTATATCACATCTTGTCTTGTATGTATAACTCGATCAACATATCTAAAACTAAATTCATGATCACCTCCAAATTAACTCCTTATCTAGTACACTAAATCTCAATAAATGGCATTTTTGATTTATCAGTTTGCCCAAACTAGAAACCTAGGGTATTATAACGGATTTATCATTCTTTCTGACATCCTCATTAAAGTTCATACCAAGTGTTAAGACAATGTATCATAGATATCTCTGGAATATCTATTTCTTTCCATCCTTGCTATTAATGCCCTTTTACAAACCACTGTCCTCTCTTCTCTGGTCAACTAAAATAAACTTTTAAATATCCACATCTGCTGTTATCACATTAGATAGATTTTTTTTGACCCATACTGCAATGTGATCTTTTAAAATACAATTCTGAGCATGTTTCTTTTCTGTTTCAAAACCTTTATTATTGCTTTTAAAAGATAAATCCTTTATATAACATATTTGCATATAAGGCTCCTATTTACCATTTCTACTTTCCTTTGTGCTTTACATCTAAAAATAAGTATGAGAATGAAAAATATTTGCCAAGAATTACTAAAGTTTTTTCTAATGATATTGAAAATGCTGGCTAGTGAGTCAGTGAAGGTAGTTAGTGCTGGGGGTCAATGGAAAAGGGATTTATAATTTATAATCAGAAATGTAAATTTTATTTTATAGCAATAGGGAATTTAAACCTATCTATTATAACTAGATATAGTCTTCTTTATTTCAGTGATTTTTTGGGATAAATTTTCCTTAATGATAAAAAGTAAGCAATCTAAAGATCATGGCAAAGCTCGAATTAGAGTACTTTCTTCTCCTTTCTTGGGTTACGTGGTGTTAAATTTATGTAGGTAATAGTTTGAAATAAGATCTTATAAAATTTAATAATAATTGCGTAAGGAGCTAAAATCAAAAATATTATCTTGAAAAGTGCAGCCATCTTTTTTTCCTCTGCAAAGCTAGACTCTTGGGCTTCTCAAGCAACAGTATCCTTTTTTTGGTGTGCAGAAACAAAGATTTTGCATTTTAACAAGGTGGATATAAAATTCTTAGCAAAAAAGTCTGCTAATTAAGACATATTTTGGAAGGGGGTTATCATTGACAATATATGAATTACATATTAGTTTTATTCTGGACATAAAATTCAGTGACATTTAGTGCATTCACAGTGTTGTGTAAGTATGACCTTTACTTCCAAAGCATTTTTATCATTTCTAGAGAAGACACAATACCCATCTCCCCATTTCCCCCTTTCCCCAGCTTACTGGCAACCCTCACGGGCTTTCTGTTTCTATGGCTTTACCTTTTCTTACTATTTCACACAAATCTGTGACTTGTGCCTATCTTTTTTCATTTAGCATAATGTTTTTCAAGATACATTCATATTATATATCAGAACATTACTTTTTATAGCCAAATAATATTCTGTTGTATGTCTATACCTGAATTGTTTATCCATTCTTCAGTTGGTAGATATTCTATCTTCTGTCTATTCTGAATAGTGCCACTATGAACATTTGTATACAAATACTTGCTTAAATATCTGTTTTCAGTTCTTTTGGATATACAGCTTGGAGTGAAATTAGTAGGTCATATGGTAATTTTATGTATAATTTTTTTAAGAAACTGCCAAACTATTTTCATAATAGCCATACCATTTTACATTCCTAGCAGTCTCTGAGGGTTCTATTTCCCCACATCCTATTCAAACGTGTTACTTTCTGTTTTTGTTTTTATTTTTATTATAATGGCCAACTTTATTAGGGTATGATGCAGCATCTCATTGTGGTTTTGATTTGCTTTTTGTGAATGAATAATGGCACTGAGCATCTTTTGCATATGTTTCTTTGGCCATTTTTTTTATCTCCTTTGGGGAAATATATGTTCAAGTGATATATAGACATACAACGAAATACTATTCAACCATAAAATGTAATGATATTCTGATACATAATGTGAATGTATTTTTAATATCTCCTTTTGAATATTGGGGGGTTTTGTTGTTATTGACTTACAATAGTTCTTTACATTTGGATACTAGATGTTTGCAAACTTTCCTTCCATTTTGTAGGCTGTCTTTTTGCCTTCCTGATAATGTCCTTTGATACATGAAATTTTTTATGAACTTCACTTTCTCTCTGTTTTTGTTGTTGTTGCTCATGCTTTTGGAGTCATACTTCAGATTCCATCTCCAAATCCACAGTTATGAAGATTTACCCTCATGTTTTCCTTTTGTTTTATAGTTTTAACTCTTGTATCTAGGTTGTTCTTCAACTCAAAGTTATTTTGTTATATGTGATATGAAGTACAGGATCCAGTTTCATTTTTTTCATGTTGATAGCCAGTTGACCCACATATTTTTTCCTAAAGCTTTGAAAAACAGGCTGTATGATTACCTGCAAGAACTTACGAGATTGATTAGTAAAATGAGAACTTAAATGGATCTGTGCTTAAGAAATCAGTCCAACAGGAAAGAGCACAAGCTATAGTGAGCCAAGAGAAAATCAGAATATAAATTCTAGGATGTTAGTTTAATTAAAAGTTGTACAAGTTTTTTCAGGGTCTGTTGGAAAGAAACGCAATAGATTTGGGCAGTGCCTGTAGCTCAGTGAGTAGGGTGCTGGCTCCATATAACAAGGGTGGCAGGTTCCAACCCAGCCCCAGCCAAACTGCAACAAAAAAATAGCCAGGCGTTGTGGCGGGCGCCTGGAATCGCAGCTACTTGGGAAGCTGAGGAAAGAGCATCACCTAAGCCCAAGAGCTGGAGATTGCTGTGAGCTGTGATACCCCTGCACTCTACCAAGGGCAACAAAGTGAGTCTGTCTCTTGGAAGAAAGGGAAAGAAGGGCAATAGATTTCAAGACTATGTGGCAACAGACTTTGAATCTCATTAACTTTATGATTGAGAATCCGGGGCAAGAAATTAAAAACTAATTATATTAAGATAAGCTCTTCTATGCATTTCCATTTCTGGAAATGTTTTTCCTTTATTCTTTCCAATTTTTCCCTCTTTACTGCCCTCTCCATTTGTCTAAAGATACAAATGATTTATTTGTATATTTGCTATATAATCAGCCTACATTATAGGTCAGTGTGTGTGTATATGAATGTGTGTATTTAAATATAAAAAAAAGAAAAAAAGAAATATGTATATACATATATATATTTTTTTTTTTTTTTTGAAGACAGAGTCTTACTCCATCACCCTGGGTAGAATAATGTTGTGGTGTCATAGCTCACAGCAACCTCAAACTTTTGCACTCAAGAGATGCTCTTGCCTCACTCTCCTGAGTAGCTGGACTACAGGTGGCCACCACAATGCCTGGCTAGTTTTTTTGTTTTTTTCTATTTTTAGTAGAGATAGGGGCTTGTTCTTGCTCAGGGTGGTCTTGAACTCCTGAGCTCAAGCAATCTGTCTTTCTTGGCCTCACAGAGTGCTAGGATTACAGGCATGAGCCACTGTGCCCAGCCTAAATATATATTTAAACTCTGGTAAGCTATATATCATTTACAATTTTGACCATTTCTATGGATGTATACTTTAGTAACTTTTAAGTACATTCACACCGTTATGCTACCATCACCACTAAGTTCTTCAAAACCATTTCATCTTCTCAAAACTTTTCATCAGCAATTAAACAAAGACTTCCCATTGCCCACTTCATCTAGCCTCTGTCTCTTTCTCATTTCTGTCTCTATTCATTTGCCTATTCTAGGTGCCTCATATAAGTGGAATCATGTAATATTTGTCTTTTTTTTTGTAGCTTATTTCATTCATCATAATATCTTTAAGATTTATCCATGTTGTAGCATGTGTTAGAATCGTTTTCCTTTGTAGGGCTGAAAGTAATCCATTATATGTATATTTGGTTTATTTATCCATTGATAGATGTTTGAGTTGTTTCCACCTTTTGGCTATTATATTTTTGATTTGTATTTTAATTTGCATTTTGCTGTATAGTCAGTGGTATTGGTGGTTAAGAAAATAATAAATAATAAAAAGTAATTTGTGTCCATATTCAGACATTTCAGTTGAGTAAATGATAAGTATATTTTGGAGGTTTTTTAAAATAACTTTTTCTTATTTTTTTTTTTTTTTGAGACAAAGTCTTGCTCAGTTGCCTTGGCTAGAGTATAGTGGAATCATTATAGCTCACTGAAACCTCAAATTCCAAGGTCTAAGAGATCCTCCTGCCTCAGCCTCCCAAGTATCTGGGACTACAGGCATGCATTACTATGCCCAGAAAACTTTATTTGGGGTATAGATAACGTGTCACTGTTTGCTTAGGCTGGTCTTAATCTCCTGGGCTTAAGCAGTTTACCCACCTGGCCTCTAAAAGTGCTGAATTATTTTGTAATTCTTGAGATTAACTTTTATTTATTTATTTATTATTTCATTTTATTTTATGTTTTTGAGATCAAGTTTTGTTTTGTCATCCTCTATAGAGTGCAATGATATCATAGCTCACAGCAACCTCAAATTCTTGGGCTCAAGTGATCCTCTTGCCTCAGCATCCCAAGCACCTAGTATTATAGGCACCAGCAACAGCACCTGGCTATTTTTTAGAGACAGGGTCTCTCTCTTGCTCAGGCTGGTCTCCAACTCCTGAGTTCAGGCAGTCCACCCACCTCAGCCTCCCAGAGTGCTAGTATTACAGGTGTGAGCCGCTGCACCCAGCCTGAGATTAACTTTTAGTGTTGATTCCTTAAGTTGTTTTCAAACATTTAAGACCATATATATATGACATTTATTTTTTTGAGGCCACACATATAGTATCTTAAATTTATTTGCTGCTTCATATGTTTTCACAAATTTGGGACACTATGTATGTATTTTTAAATTTACTTATAGGACTATTGGAAACAATATTGGAAAATATTAAGTGTTAGAATCATTTGATTTCTTAAAAAATATAAGGTTTCTTTCTGTATATTTTATCCCCTTAACTCAGTATATTTTGCAACATTTTTTATTTAAGGAAAATATTATCAACAGTCATGTTGGGTTTGAACTTCTGATTTGAATGCTAGCAACTACATATAAATGACAGAATTTATCATGAATGGTACAAGAAACTGATACAAAGTGATTATTCCAAGTATTGCTTCAGGATATAGAACTTCTTTATTTTTGGTATCGATAACTTGCTTCTTTAGAAACTTTGTTCTTAAGAAAGGAATAGTATGACTTATCAGCACAAGTAGGAATGTTGTAGGCAAAGTTATCTTTAGATGTAAAAAGATGTTAAATTTGGTAAAATATTTTGCATGATTTGTAATTCTATCTAAAGAATATAAAAAATGCTTGAGAAAAGTTTTACTCTAAAATAGAATCTAGATTTTTTTAAATGAAGTGAAACAGGATACATGAATAAAGATTTTCATGGTGGGAATTTGGTAATAATGAAGAATTAGAATCTACATCCCTTGTTAGTAGTTGATACAATACCTTGTAATATATTAATATAATGCAGTGCTCTGATGAATTTAACATACATGAACTAGATCTGTACTTATCAAGAGGGAAATGCCTCCAAAGTGAAGTAGAATTAAAAGAAGAAAGTTGAATAATATATATACTGTGGTATATTTTCTAAACACATAACATTTTTTAATGTCGTTATGATATATATATTTGTGGATTGTATTTGCATATATGCACATATATCCACAAAGTAGAGTTATATATAATGATATATACATATATGCACATATATAGTATTAAAATATGAACTAGAAAGATACACACCGTACTTAAAAACTGATTACTTCCAGGGAGGGAAGAAAGGTAGAATATTATATGGGGCAATGCTGTTTCAGATTATTTTTATTTTTGTCAAAAATAAAACTCATCAATTAATTATGGTATAATATTAGTGTTTTTAAATCTAATTGGTTATTACATTAATGTTGGTTATATTTTTCTTCATATATTCTTTTATGTTTGAAATATGCTTTTTACTTCTAAGTATGCATACAAAGACCTTGTATATGAGCACAAATGTAAGGATGTTTACTATAGCATTGTTTATAATTATAAAAATGTGGAAACAGGAGGAAGAGCAGATGATTTAATTGTATAGATAAAAATCCTAAGAACTTTAATTAAAAACATTCCTATTTACATTAGTAGAATATTTTACCTCAGACTAAATCCAAAAGCCAATTCTAGATTGATTGCTGGTCTAAATGTGAAGGGTTAAGATATAAAGGTTTGTTTGTTTGGAGACAGAGTCTTACTCTTTAGCCTTGGTTAGAGTACTCTAGTGGTCTAGCTCACAGCAATTCCAAACTCATGGTCTCAAGAGATCCTCTTGCCCCAGCTTCCTGAGTAGCTGGGACCACAGGACCCACTATAATGCTGGGATAGTTTTTCTATTTTTAAAACAGATGGGGTTCTAGTCTTACTCAGGCTGGTCTCGAACTCCTGAGTTCTAGATGCCCCACTGGCCTAATCTTTTCAGAGTGCTAGGATTACAGGTCTGAGCCACTGGGCCTAGCCAAGATGTAAAGGTTTTGGAGGAAAACATAGACCATCTTTGTGACTTATACTAGGCAATGATTTTTAAACTAGTTGTAAAACATGCTAATATAAACATTGATAGATTGAACTATGCTATTATTTGGATATTTGACCCTTCAAAGCTTATGTTGAAAGTTGATCCCTAGTGTTGGAAGTTGGGCTTCATTGGAGGGTTTGGGTTACCACAGGATAAATCCCTACTAGTTTGATGCCATTTTACTTTTTTGCTTTGTAAATTTCCATGAGAGTTCCCTCTAGAGCTTGTTGTTAAAAATAGCCTGCACCTCCCCATTCTATCACCTTATGACCTCTACCCGCCTGCTCACCTTCATCTTCTGCTAATGAGTAGAAGCTTCCTGAGGCCCTCACCAGAAGCAGAGGCTGGCGCCATGCTTCTTGTTCAGCCTACAGAATGTTGAGCTACATTAACTTTTTTCTTTATGAATTACCCAGCCTTAGGTCTTCCTTTATAGCAACATTAATGGGCTAATATAGACTAAAGTAAAAGACTTAAGAGCTTTATTTATTGAAAAACACCCTTACATTATCTAAACGGCATCTTACAGGGTTAGAAAAGATAAAGTGCTAGAATCTAGAATACATGAAGAATTCCTATGTATAAATAAGAAAAGGATAGTCAATCCAGGAGAAAAATAAATGAAACCTTGAAAAAATATTTCACAAAAGAGGACATCCAAATGGCTGATACACGTATGAAAAAGTGCTCAGCTTGATTTGTCATCTTTTTCTAAAAGCTTATATCATTATAGATTTTCCTTCTTTTCTAATGTAGCCTTATATATAATACTATAGATCAGTGTTTTTTAACCTTCTTTATCTTACTTGAAACTATAATTAAACCTTTGCAGCATACTTAAATTATGTTGATTTTAAAAAATGTACAAATAAGAATATACTTACTGTGCTTTCAGATTCTTTGGAAAATAATTTAATTAATGATCTGTAAAAATTTTCACAGTATACCTAAGATCCTCTCATGGCACATGAGTGTGCCATGGCATACCAATTGAAAATTGCTGCTATAGATACTCATCTAAGTGTTGCTTTAGCTACATGTTACAAGTTTTGATATGTGTTTTTATTTTTTCTTCAAAATATTTTCTAATTATTCTTGAATTCTTCTTCAAAAGAAGAAATATTTAGAAGTATTAAAGAAAAAATATCCAATGATACTTTTTAATGTACCATAAGGAAAACTATTCAGGACTACCATGGTAGATATAGGGATGACTGCAGTAGGATTTTGCAGTTGAAGAGAAGATTGAATTCAGGTGCTAATACAGACTGGGCAATTGGGAATCATAGCCAAGGAGCAGGATTGGGGTTTGCAGGAATGGAAAATTACTAAGAGGGAACATGAGGGTTAAGGAAGATTTTATCTGGCTGAACTGACCTAATAGAATTCTTGCTGATGTCAGGCCAGTGTGATCATTTGAGGAATGGTGGAGGATGAAGAACCCAACTGCATATCAAGAGTGATCAGACATTGGGGGAGGTGGGTTCTTACTAAACCGACTTAGCTGAATTCTTTGTTAAAACTGGATTTTACGAGGAGGTGGACAGATGTACCAAGGAGAATGTTCAGGAGCCTAACTAACATTTGGTCAACTGCAGATTCTAGTTTAAATATTTTCAGGTTTTCAAAAATACCTTTTTAGCACAGGTTTAGAGGATCCTTTACCAGAGGCACATGTCTGCTCCTTAGAGATATGCATATGCAAACACAATAAGGCAAAGCAAAGAACCGGAGGTAGAACTATGCATATGCAACAAAATTTTAGCCACAGATTAAAAGGAATACTTATGCACATTTCTGTAGCTCTTTTTCACTGTAGCTTCCTCCGCTTTGAGTACTGTACCATTTTAGACTTCCCAACATCTAGTCTCTTGCTTCAACTCAGTGATACTATCTTGGTGTTCTTCTTGGGACTGTTCTGCCTGAATTATGGTCTGGAAAATACCTATAAGGTATTACCACATGAAGAGGGTTGAGACGGCCTGTCACTGTCCAGCCTATATGCAGAGGCAGGGGTTAGTTCTAAACAAACTTTATTATCAGAAGGCCAGCGATTTTGGAGAACAGCAAGAGTAGCCCCTCAATTGTTTGCCTCAGTTACAATGCTAATAGTTTTTATAATGAGATACAAAGAAACAAACCTAGAAAATTTTAACTTTATCTGATAGGAAGTAACTTCAAAGTAATCTTCACTCTAACAATGGAAAATGTTTAAACAACGTAAATGTAATTTCACTTTAACTAAATATCTAAGAGAATCATCAAAGAAAACATTGTCAAAGTAACATTTATTCTACCAGTATCACATTACCTATTGTCTGTGTGTGACTAATTCCTCAGAGTCTCTTGAGATAAACATCCTCACAATCATAGTGAAACCTTAACTAGGTAATCACAGGGTAAGTGTGTGGGGGGAGAAATGTGAACTAGCAGATTATGTTTGCTGTACTGCTTCAGCTTAGCTTCTCAGACTCCGTTTGTTGGCCATTTTTTTTTTGGCCGTGCTAGTGTTTGGGCCCTCTGCTTTCAGTCAGGAATCACAGATTTGTGTTGCCTATTACCCATTGTCTGAAAGTAGTGTTTCTCATCATTTGTCTAGTGAGAAACAGATTTTAAATTGAGGTCTTCATTAAAAAAGAGTGTCAGAAAGATCAGAATTAGTGGGTAGTAAATCACAGTTAGCATATAACCAGTGTAAATCCTGCTCATGGGTGCCAGGGCTCCGACTGGGTTAGACCCTCCCCCAAGCACCCACTCAGATGGGGTTTGTTGGTACTTAGTTTGATTCAAAAACAAGGTGATCCCTGAGGTCTGCTATAAATGTTTCCTATTAAAGGCAAAATGTGGTGGTTCACACCTGTAATCCCAGCACTTTGGGAAGATCACTTGAGGGCAGGAGTTTGAGCCCAGGCCGGGTAACATAGCAAGATGCCATCTCTACAAAATTAAAAAATAAAAAATGTAGCCAGGCATGGTGACATGTTCCTGTTGTCCCAGCCACCCAGGAGGCTGAGGGGTGAGCATTGCTTGAGCACACAAGTTCTAGGCTGTAGTGAGCTATGATCATGCCCTTGCATTGCAGCCTGGTCCTTTGTTCCTGCAGATGGAACAAAGACCTCATCTCTAAAACTGTATATATTTCTTATTAAAAGTAAAAACTGGCTCAGCGCCTGTGGCTTAAGTGGCTAAGGTGCCAGACACTTACACCTAAGATGGCAGATTTGAATCCAGCCCGGGCCCGCCAAACAACAATGATGGCTACAACCAAAAAATGGCCAGGCGTTGTG
>CAUYQV010159854.1:0-13851 GCA_963574575.1 Galagoides demidoff | reverse complement strand
CAACCAAAAAATGGCCGGGCGTTGTGGCGGGTGCCTGTGGTCCCAGCTGCTTGGGAGGCGGAGGCAGGAGACTCGCTTGAGCCCATGAGTTGGAGGTTGCTATGAGCTGTGATGCCATGGTACTCTACCCAGGGGGATTGCTTGAGGCTCTGTCTCAAAAAAAAAAAAATACTGAATGCAGTGTTTTAATACTTTTTACCCTTATAATGTGTCATAGTAGATATGTTCAATCAATCAGTCAAAATACTGTTTTAAAGACACGTGAAGTAATTCAGTTGCCTGTGTGGTTATGCTCTCATCATGTTACACAGATAGGTTCATTTATTTCAATATCTTTTCTCCTGTTTTTTAGGAATTGTCCTTTTTTCTTTTGATTTATTGTTTTTAATTATGTAAAACTTTTATATTCTTTCATAGTCAAACTATACTAATAAGGTATATTAACAAATGTCTCACTTGGATTTCCTGTACTCTTCATCCTATTCCCTTCTTTTTCCTGTATGTAATCATTTTATTAATTTTTCCAATAAAATAATAATATACTGTATATTTATTCCTATTTCCTTTCAACAAATACCCAAAAGCTACATCCTACAAATACCATTTTGTACTTTTGTGCTTTAATTTATTGATGTGTCCCAGATAGTACTTCATATCATGTATAGAAATCCTCTTTTTTTTTTTTTTTTACAGATGCATATTACTCTATTTTGTGGAAGTTCCACAGTTTAACTAGGCCCCTATGATAAACATATGGTTTGTTTGCAGTCTTTTGTTGTTAAAAAAAATAGTGCTGTGAATAACCTTGTACATAGGGTATTTTGTATTTTTGCTAAGTGATCTTTGGAATATTTTTTAGAAGTGGTGCCATTACATCAAAGAGAAAATAAACAGATAATTTTGCTTATATGGTCCCATTACCCTCCATAGGAGTTCACATCATTTTGCCTTTCTACCAGCAATATATGAGAGTTCCTATTTCCCTGTATCATCACCAGAAAAATGTCAAACATTGAAAATTTTGCCATTTACTTTTCTTTAATTTAGATTACCTTGTATGTATACCACTTTGTTGATCATTCTTTCTTTTTTTTTCAGTTTTTGGCTGGGGCTGGGCCACCTCTGGCATATGGGGCCAGTGCCTTACTCCTGTGAGCCATAGGCACTGCCCTGATCATTCTTTCTTGGTCCTCAGACTTTCCTTCTAGAATTTTCCTCTTGAAATATATCCTTAAGAAGCCCTTACATGTACTTTATTTGTATGGCTTGAGATTCTTTGTGCTTCCTGAATCTGAAGTTTCATTTGTTTAATTTTAGAAAAATTTCTACCATTATCTCTTTATATTAGAACTGGAGATCATTTCTTCTAGAAAAACAAGCTCTGGGGTTAGAATGGAACACAGTGAACTAAGAGAGCTTCCTTTATAATTTATCTGTATCAAACTAATTTAGAGCTTATCAGTTTCTTTATATGAATATTACTTTGACATTATATAACAACTTATTAATAGAACCAATTAAACTCAAAAACTTTATATTCTAAATCTAGTCAGTCAACTCTTCTTAGAGTTTTGAAGACATAAAAATAAATTCTGATAACAGCACTCAAATACTATATACATTTGTGATGAGGTGCAGCAGTCAATTTTAAGCCTCATATTTTCCAGGTTGTAGCTAAAATAACCCTTAACCAGTTTCTTAGGTTTTTGTTAACTTTGTTTTGGGGCTATTTGTTACTAGGCTTAAACAGAAGATAGTGTTAAATATGCCAGTAAATATGAGAACACAGTGTAAGTGGGTTTCTAACTCCTTAGGGACACAGTGGAAACACAACTGGGAACATTGCTGAGTGCTCCTAGTCATCCTGCATTAGGCAATTTCACGCAATCATTTTTTTTCCTGAGGTCAAAGACTGTGCCTTCATTTTCCTTGTAGCTTCCAGAAAGTGGGTTTACTTTGTCACCAACTTCTTTTTCTTGGTGCTCAAAAAGAATGCCATTTTCCTGATACTACCACAAAAAAATCTCAGAGTAGGTTCCATTGCACATGCAGAAGAAGTTGTACCACACCCCCAGATGGATAAATTCCATAAACATCCTCCTCTGCCCTTGTGGACCATAGAACTTTTTCTTTTCATCCAGAAAGATTTCTCCTTTGAAATAAGGTTGGAAGCCCTTTACTTCAGTCCTGATCTGCTCCTTCACCACTGCATGGAGAGAGTTACCTAGCTCATCCAACTTGGGGTTTCAGGGAGGGCAGGTCTGCAGCCTCTTCTTGACAGAGAAAATAGCCTGGCCTCTGCTTAGCCATAATCAACAGCTCTATTCTTTTGCCTTTACTTTGAAAGTCCTTGGTTCTTTCTCCTTTGTTTTTAGGCCTATGTCCTCTGAATACTTTTGCACTGCTTTCTGTAACTTAGACAGAAACACATCATTGTTGGCCAGAAACAGTGCCATGGCAGCAGCGCCAAGAGCTCTTGTACCCATAGACCATATCCCTATAGTTAAGGAACTTGAGTCTTTGTCTCTAGCCATCTCCACCTTCTCCTTCAGCTCCTGCAACACCCCAGAACTTTCCTTTTCACCCTCCTTTCTCTGGTGTCAACTGAGACCTGGATGCTGAGGGGCCAAATCCTCCTGGGCTTTGTTGCTCTCGGAGGGTGCCATGGCATCATAGCTCACAGCAGCCTCAAACTCTTGGCCTCAAGAGATCTCTCACCTCAACCTCCCAAGTACCTGGAAATACAGGCGTCCACCACAATGCCTGTCTAGTTTTACTGTTTTTAGTAGAAATGGGGTCTTGTTCTTTCTAAGGCTGGTCTCAAACTCTTCATTTCAGGTGATCCACCCACCTCAGCCTCCCAGAATGCTAGGAGTATAGGCATGAGCCACCACACTTGGCCTATCATGATGGTTTTTTTTCAAGTTCTTTGGTTTTCTATTTATATTTTATCATGTGTGAACTGTCAGATACCTCCTTTTCTTGAAATAGAAGTTTCACTTCAGAAATCAGTTGACATACTACCACCAAGAGCACAAATGATAAACGTTTAATAGTTATACTGCTTCAAAATTAAAATTTTGTGCTTCAAAGCACACCATCAGGAAAATGAAAAAACAGCTCATAGAATGGGGAAAAATGCTATAAGACCATGTGAATGATAAGGGATTTATATTCAGAAAAGCCAACAAACTAACAAATCAATAATGAAAATACAAATAACCAAATTCATTTAATGGGCAAAAGAAGTAAACCAACAATTTTCCAAGGAAGATCTACAAATGGGCAAATGGCACATGAAAAGATGCTTCAGGGAAATGGCAAGGAAAACCACAATGAAATGCCACTTTATACCTACCAGAATGTCTCTAATAAAAAAGGATAATAACTCATATGCTGGAGGTGGTGGGTTCAAACCCAAGCCCTGGCCAAAAACTGCAAAAAAAAAGGAACAACCCAAATATCTATCAACTGATAAAGAAAATGTGGTCTGTTCATATAATGGACAATAAGAAGGGTACTACAACAGAGATGAACCTTGAAAACATTGTGTTGAATGAAAGTGGCTAGTCATATTGTATGATCCCATTTGTATTAAATGTCCAGAATAGGCAAATCTATAGAGACAGAAAGTAGATTGGTGGTTATCTTGGGTTGGGTGGGATGCGGGTAATAAGTAGTGACTGTTAATTGTTACAGGGGTTTTTTTGGAGTGATGAAAAAATTCTAAAATTAGATTGTGGTGATGGTTGCAGAACCCTGTAAATATACTAGGAACTGTTGTAATCTTTTTTTTTTTTTTTGAGACAGAGTCTCCCTTGGTCACCCTCAGTAAAGTGCCATAGCATGACAGCTCATGGCAACCTTAAACTCTTGGGCTCAAGTAATTTTCTTGCCTCAGTCTCCCTAGTAGCTGGGACTATAGGCACCTGCCACAACGCCCAACTGTATTTTTGTTTGTTTGTTTAGCAGGTCCGGGCTGGGTTCAAATCCACCAGCCCCAGTGCATGTGGCCAGCGCCCTAACCACTAAGTTACAGGTGCCCAGCCAGAACTCTTGTAATCTTTAAATGGGTGAACTTTATAGAACTTTATAGTATTTAGATTACACGTCCTTAATGCTGTTTAAAAGAAAGAAAGAAACCAGTTAATAGGTTGTTCTCTCCTGTACATCCATCTCATGCCTAGAGTGTTATTTAGGGCAGCAGTTCTCAAAATGTGGGTTGCGACTCCTTTTTAACAATGCAGCATTAGGAAGGTTGAGAACCACTGGTGTAGGGTGAAATAGAATCATGTGGTGCTTCCTACTGTGTTAGAAAACAGCATATTTCAACTTAATTGATGCTTCATTTGTTATGATGTTATCATTAAGTCTTAGGTTTTCTAGGTCCCACATCCCCTCTTTCCAGTTGTGTCATTCTTGTCATGTTACATTACCTTAGAGATTGTTCCTTTGTTTATAAAGTTAGGGTAATTTTTGCTTTTCCTATCTCACAGGATTATTATGAAGTTCAAATAAAAGAGCAGTTTGAAAGCTGTGTGGTCTTAAATGTGCAGTAGTGTTAAGATTCCTAAAGTTCTCTGTATTTTCTTTTCATAGGAGTAAAACACAAATCTTTTCTAACAGCTGAGGACTGCTTTGAGTTGGGTAAAGTAGCTTATACAGAAGCAGATTATTACCATACAGAACTGTGGATGGAACAAGCACTAAGGCAACTGAATGAAGGCGAGGTTTCTACTATAGATAAAGTCTCTGTTCTGGACTATTTGAGCTATGCAGTATACCAGCAGGGAGACCTGGATAAGGCACTTTTGCTCACAAAGAAGCTTCTTGAACTAGGTATGGTATCTGGGCCTAATTTACATCTATAGTTATATTGAGGGGGCATATATATTATCTATCTGTTCCTATCCATATACCTTTGGTACTTTTCATTTGTTAGAAGTCAAGAACCTTATCTGTCTAACATACTTTATACTATTCCTGTTTATTGTCAGGACCATTGGGAACTGATTTTTCTTGCCAAGTAGTACCCAGCAGCTGTGTTTCTCTACTTTGTGTTCTCCAGGAATTTCAAAACCTAACCTAGCTAACTTAGCCGAAAATGTTTGTTTCAAATGTTAATCAGTTTCATTTGAAGGGTGTTTTGGTTTATTGCATTTTATACTGAAATATAAAGTGATTTAAAATGAACTGAAAATATATTTGATTGTCATATTAAATGTTAGCAAAATGTAATGCCTTACGAGGGAATTTTATCACTATTACATTGAATAGAGAAGGTAGTTGTTTCTTCAAGTATGGTCTAAGGACCACATGCATCAGAATTATTTGGATACTTCTTAGAAATGAAAATTCCTTGATCTATACCTTAGACTACCAAATCATAATCTCTGGAGATGGAGCTCAGAATTTATATGACAATAAGTTCAGGTGGCCTTTGGTATATAATGAAGCTTTAAACTTTAAAAAGTTAATTATTATCATTTTTTAAACTAGAGTATTGTAGCATCAATCTAGCTCACAGCAACCTCAAAACTCCTGGGTTCAAGCAATCCTCCTGCCTCAGCCTCCTGAGTAGCTGGGACTACAGGCGCCCACCACAATGCCCACTTCAGTTTTCTGTTTTTAGTAGAGATGGGGTCTTGCTCTTGCTCAGGCTGATCTTGAATTTCTGAGCTCAAGTGATCCTCCTGCCTCAACCTCCCAGAGTACTAGGATTACAGGTGTGAGTCACCACACCCAGCCCCCAAATTAATTATTTTTATGAATAGGAAAATATGTTATGTTAGGAGAGTCAAACAGCTCAAAAGGATTGATCATATGAAAATGAACTTTGGGTAATTGGTTTATTTTTTAGTTGGATGAATTAATAAATTAACATATTAGTTCAAATAGCCTTTTTCATCCTTTCAGTATTTTCCAGTGATTTTTCCTTCTGATGTAAAAATACCTATTTTGTATTCATTCTAAAAAGTTTGTTAACACAGTTAAAGATACAGAATCATTCATAAGCCAGTTATTCAAAGATAACCTACACATTTTTGTTTCCTTATAGTATACTACTGCCCTACTCACATACACACTTTTCCCTTTATTTTGTAAGATTAGGCTTATACATTGTGAGCTGTTTTTAAAGGACAAGAAATATTTTATAGTACAGGGCTAAATTTCCTAAACACTTAGTTACTGCCACAAGTAAAGTTTCTACATACTGTTCTGCCTTTTTTATTTGTTTATGGTGTAGGTGTTTGGATTTTTTTCCTCCCTGGCAGTGTAGTCCTCTTTTCCCCTAGTAAAAGGTAGTTAAAAATTATGATTAGCAATTCTGAGGGATTTAGTGGAGTCTAGCTTTTTTGAAAATTATACCTTAATTTCCCTTTTCTTTCTTACCTAAAAATTTGGGATTAAAATTTGTTCAGTCCTCAGAAGTAGGCTACATATATAATGCATTTGTGGTAAGGGTTGCTTTTCTTTTCCTCTTTTTTTTTTAGAGCCAGAGTCTCACTTTATTGCCCTCGGTAGAGTGCGGTGGCATCACAGCTCACAGCAACCTCCAGTTCTTGGGCTTAGGTGATTCTCTTGCCTCAACCTCCTGAGTAGCTGGGACTACAGGTGCCCACCACAATGCCAAGCTATTTTTTTGTTGCAGTTTGGCCGGGGCTGGGTTTGAACCCACGACCCTCGGTATATGGGGCCAGTGCCCTACTCACTGAGCCACAGGTGCTGCCCAAGGGTTGCTTTTCAACCAGTTTTTCCCATGATGAATATGCCCAGTTTTCCCCATGATGAGTATTTTTCAGTCTTAGGAAAACCTTTTCCATTGCTTAAAATAAATAGAATGAGTAAGATTTTTAAATTCATTTGACATCAAATTGAACATAGTTCCTTTGGCTGATTATTAAATCACTAATATGCTACCTTGAAATAAATGGCTGTTTTCATCTCCAGAACTGTTTTTTTTGAGACGGAGTCTCAAGCTGTCCCCCTGGGTAGAGTACTGTGGCATCACTCACAGCAATCTCCAACTCCTGGGCTCAAGCAACTCTCCTGGTTCTGCCTCCCAAGTAGCTGGGACCATAGGCGCCCGCCACAACGCCTGGCTATTTTTTTGGTTGCAGCCATCATTGTTGTTTGGCGGGCTGGGGCTGGATTCAAACCCGCTACCTTAGGTGTATGTGGCTGGCACCTTAGCCACTTGAGCCACAGGTGCCGAGCCTCAGAACCGTTTTTATATAGGGTGATATAGGTCCTGATTTACATGAGGGCATTACCTCTTGTTTGGTACACTTTTTATTAGTGATTCATTTCACAAAAGCAAGCTGTTTTGGAAGATAAATTATATGGTTTCTTATTTTTATATCACTGTATTCTGATGCTTAACCAAGTGTAACCTTACCCATGGACATGTTTTCTTTCTCTTCTAATAGATCCTGAACATCAGAGAGCTAATGGTAACTTAAAATATTTTGAGTATATAATGGCTAAAGAAAAAGATGTCAATAAGTCTTCTTCAGATGACCAATCTGATCAGAAAACCACACCAAAGAAAAAAGGGGTTGCTGTGGATTACCTGCCAGAGAGACAGAAGTACGAAATGCTGTGCCGTGGGGAGGGTATCAAAATGGTAAAGTGGAAAAGCCAATCGTGTGTGTGCGTGTGTATGTATTTGTACATAGTTTTAGAGAGAATTAGGGTTCATTTATATTTAAGCCTATGTGATCAAAATCAGAATGAGTACATAAAATATTACAGTATGCCCATTACATGAGTATGGGTGTCACACTTAATATGTTCCAATTATTAGTAAAACATCTTGAAGATAAAGCTTGAAAATTGTGTACTATTGAATGCATTTGTGGTAATATTACCCTTTTTGTAGCTCAAAAAAAGGTTCTTTTTTTTTTTTGAGACAGAGTCTCACTCTGTCACCCTAGATAGAATGCTATGGCATCATAGCTCACAGCAGCCTCAAACTCTTGGATTCAAGTGATCCTTTTACCTCTGCCTCCTAAGTAGCTGGAACTGCAGGCGCCCACCACAATATCCAGCTAGTTTTTCAATTTTTAGCAGAGGCGGAATCTCGCTCTTGCTCAGGCTAGTCTCAAACTTCTGAGCTCAAGTAGTCCTTTTTGGCCTCCCAAAATGTTAGGATTACAGGCATGAGCCACCACTTAAAAAGAGTTATTTTCAAGCGTGAAGGATCATATATGTTTGTGGGAAATGATTATTTTTCTTATACTTAATGTAAAAAAGATATCAGTAATCTTAAGTAGAAATAGTACACTATTCTGACCTATTTTATGAGACATAACAGATTCATCTGTCTAATAATCTTATGTTATTGCTTCTAGTAATTTGATAAGATTGGTTGGTGAAATATGAAATGTTTTAGTTTATATTAAAAAACTCAAAATGCAGAAAGACTTTCAACAGAGTTTGTCTTTAACATTTATTTTCTTTTATTCATTTGTTTAGAGAAAGGATGTTACTCTGGATTGTCATGGTGGATTTTTTTGTTTGTTTGTTTTTAGAGATGGAGTCTCACTATGTTTTTTTTTAATTGTTCAAATCATTTATTTGATTCATAGCCTGTGCACATGCTATATCGTGCAATAGGTAGAAACTCCAACAAATCAAGTGTTGCAGATAGTGGGTAACCCGGTCTCAAACTCCCAGCCTCAAGCAATTCTCCCTTCTCAGTCTCCCCAAATACTGGGATTACAGGCATGAGCCACCATGCTCAGCCAAGAATTATTCTTTTAAAGGCCCAAATATGGGGGCTGGGCGTGGTGGCTCACCCCTGTAATCCCAGCGCTCTGGGAAGATGAGGTGGGTGGATTGCCTGAGCTTTTATGAGTTCGAGATCAGCCTGAGCTACATCGAGACCCATCTCTAAAAACAGCTGGGCATTGTGGCAGGCACCTGTAGTCTCTGCTATTTGGGAGACTGAGGCAAGAGGATCACTTGAGTCTAAGAGTTTGAGGTTTCTGTAAGCTGTGATACTATACCACTCTACCAAGGGTGACCAAGTGAGAATCTTGTCTCAAAATAAATGAATAAATAATAAAAGACCGAAATATATCTATAAATTTTTTTATTTATTATATATTTATATATATGTATTTATCACTCAGAATCCTTCTTCGGGATGTTAATAGATACTAGGCCATAAAAAAAGATCATAGTCTTGGAAAGATTTGTTAAACAAATTTGAAAATAGTTTTTTGTTTGGCCTAAGCCCTTCTCAGAGCCTTTTTATGATAATGTGCATTATGCATATGATATACATTATTTTCTAGTATTGATTTGGAAACTTTTACGTTTGTTTGTTTATTTATTTATTCTTTTCTCTTTTTTTGAAATAGAGTCTCACTTTTGCCCTCAGTAGAGTGCTGTGGCGCCATAGCTCATAGCAACCTCAAACTCTTAGGCTCAAGCAATCCTCTTGCCTCAGTCTCCCAAGTAGCTGGGACTACAGGTACCTGCTGTAATGCCCAGCTATTTTTAGAGATTGGGGTTTCCCTCTGGCTCAGGCTGGTTGAACCTGTGAGCTCAGGCAGTCCACCTGCCTCAGCCTATCAAAGTGCTGGGATTACAAATGTGAGCCACCGCACCTGGCCTTTAAAAGTTTTTTTTTTTAAGGCTCAGCGCCTGTGTCTCAATCGGCTAAGGCCCCAGCGACATACACCTAAGGTGGCGGGTTCGAATCCCCAGCCCGGGCCCGCCAAACAACAATGATGGCTGCAACCAAAAAATGGCCGGGCGTTGTGGCGGGCGCCTGTGGTCCCAGCTACTTGGGAGGCGGAGGCAAGAGACTCTTGAGCCCAGGAGTTGGAGGTCGCTATGAGCTGTGATGCCATGGCACTCTACCCAGGGGGATAGCTTGAGGCTCCGTCTCAAAAAAAAAAAAAGTTTTTTTTAAAGAAAGAAATATCATGTGTTACTGGTGTCCAACTGAACACAGGCATGCATAGAAGGAGTTAGTGAATTTTTAGAGCAGGTGGTTTAATGTAAATATTGGGAAAGTGTTTAAATTTTACTTTATTGCTAATAAACTAAAACTGGGCTTAACATTTTGATATTGATGACTATTAGCAGCTTAATCACTAACAAGTAAGTATATTATATCTATGTTGACACTTTTGATAGCTAGGTAACGAGTCTTAGAAGGCTATGCATGCTTTTACTTTGGGAGCTAAAGAGTAAATACAAGGATAGTGATACTTTGTTAGACTCTATAAACATTTTCTTTTGTAATTTTATTTCTAAATATTTTAGTAAGTACTTTTTATTTATTTATTTATTTTTGTAGTTTTTGGCCAGGGCTAGGTTTGAACCCGCCACCTCTGGCATACGGGGTGGCACCTTACTCCTTTGAGCCACAGGTACCACCCTAAGTATTTTTTAAATATAAGAACTTGACTAGAAAAAAAATAAAGAACTCACATTGGCTTGGCACCTGTGGTGCAAGTGGCTAAGGTGCCAGCCTACATACACCTAAGGTGGCGGGTTCAAATCTAGCCCCGGCCTGCCAAACAACAATGACGGCTGCAACCAAAAAATAGCCAGGCGTTGTAGTGGGCGCTTGTGGTCCCAGCTACTTGGGAGACTGAGGCAGGAGACTCACTTGAGTCCAGGAGTTGGAGTTGCCATGAGCTGTAATGCCGTGGCACTCTACCCAGGGGGACAGCTTGAGGCTCTGTCTCAAAAAAACAAACAAACAAAAAACCTCACATCAACTACAATTCCATTATCATACCTAAAAAATTATACAGTAGTTTCATAATATCACCAAATATCTAGTTAGTATTCAAATTTCCAGTAATAAACAGATTTTCTTATTGTCCTTAGTAACTCTTACAGAAAAGAACAAAATGAAACAGGAGTCTGCAAATTTGCCAGTTTATTGATGTGACATATACATGTCAACTCTTCGTTCTTCTTCTCAGAATATTTAAATTTGGTTTGGTGGCTAGGGTGGCAGCCACATACACCAGAGCTAGCGGGTTCGAATCCAGCCTGGGCTTGCCAAACAGTGACAACTACGACCAAAAAATAGCCGGGCTTTGTGGCGGGTGCCTGTAGTCCCAGCTACTTGGGAGGTTGAGGCAAGAGAATCTCTTAAGCCCAAGAGTTTGAGTTTGCTGTGAGCTGTGATGCCACTGCACTCTACCCAGGGCAACAGCTTGCAACTCTATTTCAAAAAAAGAATATTTAAATTTATTTCATTACATAAAAGATATTAGATAGGGTGGTGCTCATGGCTCAGTGGGTAGGGCGCCACCCCCATATACTGAGGGTGGTGGGTTTGAACCTGGCCCTGGCCAAACTACAACAACAACACAACAAAGAATTAGCAGTGAGATAACTTATTAATATAATACTTAGATGATTGAAGGGAATTTTTGTGTTTTGCTGACTGCTCTTTTTATACCCCCTAGTAAAAGTATTTGGCTTTTTTGTTTTATAACTTACCTTCTCTTTTTTAGAGGTACTCATTTTCATAAAAAAGTCTTTTTTCTTTGAGACAAAGTCTCACTCTGTTGCTCCAGACTAGAGTTCTATGGCATTAGCCTAGCTCATAGCAACCTCAAACTCCTGGGTTCAAACAGTTCTCCTGTCTCAGTCTTCTGTGTAGTTGGGACTATAGATGCCCACCACAATGCCGGTCTAGTATTTTTATTTTTATTTTTAGTAGAGATGAGATCTCATTCTTGCTCAGGCTAGTCTGGTGATCCACCTGCCACAGCCTTCTGGAGTGCTAGGATTACATGTGTGAGCTACTTTTCCCAGCTTTTTTTTTTCCCCCCACGAGCATTTAACTGTGAGGTATTTAAGAAAACTTTGTTTGTTTTTTCCTTTTGGAAACTTTCTTTCTGGTTGCTTCCCAGTTACTTTGTGAAGTTCAGAGCAATGCTAGGCATTTATTTAATATTACACAAACATTTCATTGCTTCTTTCACCTTTATAACAGCTGAACTTAATTTTGAGAAGAGAAGGATTAAAAGAGAAACTCTACCTTTTTTCTTAATAAAGGCCTTCTCCCATCTTCTCCAGAAAATAATCATTAATAAAATTTTTAAAATCCCAAAGGTCCTATTTGATGCAAAATATTTGCAGAGTACTGCTGCTTTTGTGTATTCTTCCAGAGATACTCTTAAGGTATATGCAAACATGATTATTGTTTCTTATCTGTGTAGAAATAGTTATTAAAAATACTGCTAGCATGCAGTGGTTTGCTCCTGTAATCCCAGCTCTTGTGAGTCTGAGGCAGGAGGATCCCTTGAACCCAGGAGTTCATGGTTGTAGTTAGCTATGATTGCACTACTGCACTCCAGCTTTAACAACAGCAAGACTTTGTCTCTTAAAAGATAAATAAATGCACAATTATAAGAGGGACTCTACCTAACAAATGCAAATGTTATAACCTTATTCTTTGTACCCTCAAATTAACCTGAAATAATAATGAAAAAGATAAATATGTAAAAACATTAATATATATATATTTTTTTTTCACTTCATGTTTAGACTCCTCGGAGACAAAAAAAACTCTTCTGCCGCTACCATGATGGAAATCGGAATCCTAAATTTATTCTGGCTCCAGCCAAACAGGAGGATGAGTGGGACAAGCCTCGTATTATTCGCTTCCATGATATTATTTCTGATGCAGAAATTGAAATTGTTAAAGACCTAGCAAAACCAAGGGTAAATAATTTTTCTTTTTTCTCTTCAATTTACTGTACCTGTGTATCAATTTTTTCTTTATAAGATAACAGAAAGGATAATTGATATAGTAATAGCTCCAGAGATAGTTTTAGATATTGTCACCTCAATGTAATGGAGTTGTTAATTTATGCCAGTTTTTCTCAGTTTATCATCAACACAAGTGACATACCCTGCACCTGGGTTTTAATCACTGAGTTATGAAAATCATAAATGAGATTTTTATTTGCACGTAACAAATTTATGTTGCATCATCTTTCTGAAAAACTTCTCTACATTATTTTGGAGTCTCTTAATCTTAGGGGCTACTCAAAACTCAGCTTTTTATGCCTTCTGTATTCATCTGAAAGAATACTTGAAGTATTTTTATTCCCTGTTATAGCTATTAGACAGATTATCACTAGAAAAATATAATTTGGCCCAAGCATCATGTTAATTTGAAATGACATCACAGTTTTCTGACTTTAACCCACATCATTTTCCTTTCTTTTCCTTTCCCTCTCTTTTTCCTTTCCTTTTCTTCCTTTTCTTTCCTTTTTTTTGAGACAGAATCTCACTGTGTTCCCCAGTGCCCAATGTAGGTCAGCAACCTCAAACTGCTGGATTCAAGCAATCCTCCAACCTCAGCCTGTCAATTAGCTGGGGCTATAGGCACCTGCTACCACACATGGCTGATTTTTTTATTTTTAGTAAAGACAGCGTTTCATTCTTGCTTAGGCTAGTCTTGAACTCCTGAGCACAAAGCAGTCCTCCTGCCTCCGCTTCCCAGAGTGTTAGAATTAGACGTGTGAGCCACCACACTCAGCCACATCATTTATCTTTTTTTTTTTTTTTTTTTGAGACAGAGTCTCAAACTGTCGCCTTGGGTAGAGTGCTGTGACATCACAGCTCACAGCAACCTCAAACTCTTGGGCTTAAGCAATCCTCTTGCCTCAGCCTCCCAAGTAGCTGGGACTACAGGCACCTGCCACAACACCTGGCTATTTTTTTTTTTTTTTTGGGTTATAGTTGTTGTTTGGCAGGCTTGGGCTGTATTTGAACCTGCCAACTCTGGTGTATGTGGCCTGGCGCCTTAGCCTCTTCAGCTACAGGTGCCAATCCCACATCATTTATCTTAATAAGAAA
>CAUYQV010159852.1:0-14279 GCA_963574575.1 Galagoides demidoff | reverse complement strand
TTCTTTTTTTTTTTTTTTTTAATTTCTTGAGGCTTGTTTTTTGACCTAGGATTAGGATATGAGAAATCTTGGAAAATGATCCATGAGCTGACGAGAAGAACATATTCAGTGGTATTAGGGTGAAATGTTCTGTAGATCTATGTTCAACCCATTTGTTCTGGAATTATGCTTAATTCCAAAGTTTTTTTTATTTAATGTCTACTTGGAGGATTTATCCAGTTCTGTCATTGGGTGTTGAAGTCCCAGCTCTTATGTTGCTGTCGCTTATCATTTTGTTTAGATAAAACGAATTTGGTTTATAATTCTAGAAGCACCTAAATTGAGTGTACAAATATTTAGGATTTATACATTTGCATGTTGGATTTTCCTTTGACCAGATATAATAATTGTCTTTGTCTTTTCTACTTTTGTTGCTTTGAAGTCAGTGGTATCTGCAATGAGAATAGCTTTCTTTTGGTGTCCATTTACATGAAATAATTATTTTTTAATCCTTTACCCTGAATCTTAATGTATTCCTGGGGCTTAGATGAATTTCCTAAAAACAGGAGATACTTGGATTGTATTTTTTTAATCCAGTCAGCTAGCCTATGTATCTTTGGTGGGGAGTTTAACCTTTTCACATTTACTGAGAAAATTTATGAGTAGGATAGATTTCTGTTAGTCCTCTTGTGTGGGACTCTGTTGCATTGTTTTATCACTTTGGCCCTTATGGTAGCTAGGCTTTTTCCTTTAGTTTCTAGATCGTTGTACTTTCCTGGGAGTCTGTTGTGTTATTTGTTTAGTATGGTCTGATTACTGCCTGATGGGCAGGTCTAGTAGTGACAAATTTCTTCAAAGTTTATTGGTCAGGAAAAGATTGATTTCTCCATCAAATACGAAGCTCAGTTCTTCAGGATACAGAATCTTAGGCTGGCAGTTGTTCTTTACTTGAGAAGATTAAAGATATCACACTACTCCCTTTCCCTTCTGGCTTAAAATGTTTATGTTGAGAAATCAGCTGTTGGCCTGATGGATTTACCCTTGTAGGTCAGTTACTTATGCCTGCCTACTTGTAGAATTTTCTCTATTATTATTGACTTTGGCTCAGTGAATTACAATGCATCTCCAAGATGCTCTATTTGAGTTGACTAATCCCGGAATTTAGTATCCATCAGGTAACTGTATGTCTGAATCTCTGGTGATGCTTGGGAAATTTTCCACTATAATATTCTCAACTAAAACTTCCTTGCTTTGGGGACTCTCTTCCTCTCCCTCAGGGATAGCTATAATTCCTATGTTTGTATGCTTTGTATAGTCTCCTATCTCTCTAAGACTTTGCTCTATTTTTGCTCTGTTCCTTTCTGTCACTTTAAATGACTAAGTTAGCTTGAGATGTTTATCATCACATTCTAAGATTTTGTGTCTGTGGTTTAATCTGTTGCTATAACTTTGTGCCATATTTTGAAACTCCTGAATGCTTCTTTTAATTTTTTAAGCTCCATTATAGTCTTCAAAATTTTGTCTAGATACTTGGTGACTTTGTCTTTGATTTTGTTAATTTCTTGAGACATTTTTTGGACTTCTTGTTGTGGGGAAGAATGTGTAGAAGGGCTTACCTCTGTCTCTGACTAGCTCCTGCATCCACTGCGTTCATTTTCAGGGCTGGGGCCCAGGAGGACAAGGCCTGCCAAGGGCTGAGCCTCAAGCTCCTCCTTCCCTTGACCATTGCCAGTCATTTCTAATAAAGAAGATTCTCACCCTGTGCTGAGAGAGCTGGCAAACCGGAACTGGCTGGATAACCGGGTAAATGACAGAAATTAGAAACCATCCCTACACGGGAAGTCCCTGACTTGGAAAATATGTATTCGCATTCTCACTTCCTTGACTCTCACTTGGGGACCCACTGCAACATTTTAGCATGGTTTCCTTTGCTTACCAAAGCACTTGCTCACATTGGTCTGTTTGTCAACGAAGACTTTAGCAGAGATGACGTTCCCAAAAGGCATGAACATCTGCAGAATGTCCTGGTCTCCAAACTCCTGTGGAAGGTGGTAAACAAAGAGGTTTGCCCCCTCTGGACCTGAAGAGGAAAAACAAATCAGAGTAAGGTACCCCTGGAGTGTTAGTTCCCAAAGACTCTCCCGAGGAAAACTTTAACAAGTAGGCTCAACCTTCAGCTTTCCCCATACAAAAAGAGAAAACATCAATGGGTAAATTCTAGGTACTGGTATGTCTTTCAGGAAAGGCCTGACTTCACATCTTCCTGATTTCTAAGGAGACACTGGCTACAAATGGCTTCCTTCTTCTCCGTAGACTTCTGTGGGTCACGGGTTCTGCTGCACGTTAGCACACTCTCCAGTCACCTGTGCCTGGGGTTAAAGGGGGCAGCTGTAGGCAGGATGGGGCAGAGAACCTAGGCCTGGGTTTTTCCTGAGTGGCCACCGTTTCTCTTAGGTATAGATGGGCACTCAAAGAAGAGGGTGCCCATCTATACTCACCTAAATGAAGCAGCGCACGTCATAGAGGCAAGGCTGCTAGGATTTTTCTGTCATTTACCCAGTTATCCAGCCAGTTTGGGTTTGCCAGCTCTCTCAGCACAGGGTGAGAATCTTCTTTATTTGAAATGACTGGCAATGGTCAAGGCAGGGAAGGAGGAGCTTGAGGCTCAGCCCTTGGCAGGCCTTGTCCTCCTGGGCCCCAACCCTGAAAATGAATGCAGTGGATGCAGGAGCTAGTCAGAGACAGAGGTAAGCCCTTCTACACATTCTTTCCCACCAAGGCAGGAAACAAGGGCAGAGCAGGAAGATCATCCCAGCCCTCCTGTGGGGCGAGGGGGCGAGGGAAGCCCATTTGGGGCCCCTCCAGTTCACGCTGCTGACTCCATCCACCTCTTCTAGAGCTAACTGAAAATTAAAAGAAGCACAAGGACAAAGATGGGAACTGTGAGCTGGGTGGAGGTGTTTCTGGGTCTCCGCAGGTTTGGTGTCTGGGAGGAAGGGGCACGCACAGAGCTGGGGAGGTGACTTCTGCAGTGGGCGGGCTTGTGCACCCTGAGCTGGCATTCACAGGAGATGACCAGGCCTGCCCACTCCCCCGGAAGGAAGCTGGGGACAGTTGTGCCGGATTTCCTAGAGATACTGGGGGAAGGGTATCTGTGTGTGTGGGTTGAAGAAAAATTAAATGGGGTAGAAGAACTCTGTACAATAAATGGATAAATTTCTTTGCAAATAAATAAAAAAATAGTAATTGACTGAAATTAATAAAGTCCTCATTAGTCCCTGTTTTCATAATTGACTGCCCTCGGTTCTTCCCTTTTCCACTCCTTGTGTGCTGCGGTTTCACTCTCTGCCTTTACAACTTTGTCTCTGAGCAGAGCAATCTGAATGAGGGTGACTGTTAGTTTATACTTCTCTCCCCTTTCCCTGGGAGAGGCTACCAACTTGGAAGCCTGTGGTTCCTTCCAACCCTTGGCTTATCACCTGCTGGTCCAGCATCTACTTTATCCCTGTAGCTGAGGTCCAGGGGGGTGTGGTCTTAGATTTTTTTTTTTAAGTGGAGGAACTGAAGGATGATTATCAACTCTTCGTTTTGTCAGAGGAAGACATGGAACATACCAGTTGGCAAATCCTATAATTATTCTTTTATTAGAGAAATACTATACAACATGCACACAGACACACATACATACACAGAATATGGACATAGATTCAGAATAAAATATAGCATTATCCTAGAAATGATACTTGGTAACCAATTATCAATATTGTTTAAAAACATTTTTAAAAATATAAATGCTGACATGTTATCAATCATATTACACATAACATCTCATTTAAACAACTTTGGATCCTCTGAAATCTAAATTTATTCACAGTGCAACAGCAAGTCGTGTTCTTACATTGTTCTTTTCTCTGTTTTCTATCACATTTTGAAAATCTACTTTCACATGTTAATACAGATAGAAATAGCTCTATTAATAATAATTATATTAAATTCAAATATTATGAAATAAATGAGATAATCCATGTAAATGCAGACTTTATGTGTACAGGAGTCTGGTATTTTTCCTTTGCAGTAGGAGGATATTACTAGACTAGCTAAGGCTGAGGAAAGTGACACAGCAAACAATATTCTGCAAACACAGCTTGAGGCTTTAATTGCCTAACAAAAAACAAAGGTATTATCTGAGGTTTGAACAACCCATAAAGACTTCTCACACTGACACCAGACTTCTAGCCATTGTCTTAACACAGTAACCAAGAAAATGACATGAAGGCTATGTTAACCAGTTTGATGAAAATATTTCAGATTGTATACAGAACTAGCACACTGTACCCCATGACTGCATTAATGTACACAGATACGATTTAATAGAAAAAATAAATAAAAATAAACCACAGTAATATTGAAGTATCCATTTGTGATTAGATAATCAATATGTGTTTTTTATATACTATTAAAAACTGCATGTTTAAAAAAATTATTTCCAAAATTTTGGTGTTTTCAGATAGAAATATGGTTGCTTTTCTGTTTTCACTTCATATGCTGAGATTATCTACGTTCATCTATTAATTATAATCAGTTATCCATGAAATCTTTATAATCTTTATAGGTACTCATACATGTTGGCTGCAAATTATAGTAGTTTTATTTCTTCTTTTACTATTTCTAAACCTTTTTTTCTTTTCTCATTTCTTTGTCTTGAGTAAAATACAGAATGAAAGGGGTAATAATAGACATCACTGTTTCCGTCTCAAGTGGAAACAAAGTATTAGTATTTCACCGTGAAGCATTATATTTACTGAAAAGGTTTTATTAATAACTGTCTTTAGATTCACGAATGATTTTTCTATTCTTAGTTAAGAGTTTGCCTGATTGCCTCTTCTAATTAGGAATAAGTGTTGTATTTTATCAAATGCTTATTTTACATTTCTTAGGTGCTCAAACAGCTTTTCTTATTTATTCTTTTAATATGATAGTTATATTGATGGATATTTGAATGCTAAATTACCTTGCATTCCTGGAATAAACCCAACTCAGTCAAAATATATTACCCCTTTTATATGTATTCCTGACTTTGATTTGCTGTATACATATACTTAGATTTTTAAACCAATGTTTATGAGAGTAATTAGTATATAAATTTCCTTTCTTGCAATATCTTTGGCAAGTTTTAGTATCAAGATTGTGTCAGTACCATAAAATGAACAGGAAAATCTCCCTTTCCTCTACAATCCATGTGCGATTGGTGTTATTTCTTCTTTAGTTGTTTATAAAAATGATGGTGAGGCCATCTGGCTCTGCAATTTTCTCTATAAAAAAGTTTTTAATTGTGGATTCAATTTATTTAAAAGGCATAGGTAATTTAATTCTATCTTTTCTGTGTCAAGTAGAAATAGATAAGATTTTTCTAAGAATTTGTCTAGTTTATTTAAAAATTTGTTGGCATAAAGCTCTTCTCAATATCCTTTTATCTTTTAATGTTTGTAAGATCTCTACTGTTGGCACCATCTTCATTTTATGTTTCATAACTGGTAATATTTTCTTGGTCACTTTTGCTAGGAATTTCTTAGTCTTATCAATGTTTACTTTTCATTAATCCTCTAAGTTGGTCAGGCAGGCTGGCTCATGCCTGTAATCCTAGCGCTCTGGGAGGCTGAGGCTAGGTGGATTGCTTGAGCTCAGATGTTTGAGACCAGCCTGAGCAACAGTGAGACCCCAATCTCTATTAAAAATAGAGAAAAACTAACTGGGTGTTGTGGTGGGTGCCTGTAACCCCAGCTACTTGGGAGGCTGAGGCAAGAGGATCACTTAAACCCAAGAGTTTGAGGTTGGTGTGCGCTGTCACACCGTGAGATGTCATGGCACTATACCCAGGGGACAGAGTAAGACTCTGTCTCAAAAAAAAGTACTCTAAGTTCTTCACGTTTTTTTATTTTTTAATTTCTGCTGTTATATAAAAATATTCTGTATGGAATAACTATAAAATATTCTCCTTTTTTTTGCAGTTTTTAGATGGGGCTGGGTTTGAACCTGCCACTCCAGTATATGGGGTGGGTACCCTACTCCTTTGAGCCACAGGCACCACCCAACTATAAAATGTTCTAAAGAAAAACAATAAAAGGTATAAATAAATGGGGATAATCCCTTCTCAAGGATTAGAATACTTAAATAGTATAAAGACATCAATTTTCCTGAATCTGGTTCTATATTATAAATGTAGCTGGAATCAAAATCTATTCAGGGTATTTTCTTTTTGTTTTTAAGTTTAAAAAATCTGTAAAACTTATTCTAAAATTAATATGAGGATGCAAAGGTCTTTTATCAAATAAAATATTCTTGAAGAGAAAGGTCAAATTTGGAGGACTAAAACTTTTTGATATCCAGACTTATCATAAAGCTACAGCGCATGAGAATGCATATTATTGGTAAAAGGACAAAGACATAACAAAAGTAAAGAGATTATCACATAGATAGTCAGTATTTATGCTAGAGTGGCACTGGAGGAAAGCAGTGAACCGAAATCAATCATTTCAATAAATAATACTCTGGAACAATTATGTATACCCACAGAAAAAACAAATCTTGATGCCTGCCTCCTGCCATGCACAAAAAGTCAATTCCAGGTAGGTGATGGATGTAAATGTACAAGGTAAAATAATGAAACTTCTCCAAATATCCCAGGAGGTTGTCTTCCTTACTTTGAAGACACACATACATACATGCAAACACTCTAGGATGAAGGAGAAGATGGATAAATCTGATTATATTGCAGTTAAAACCTCTGTTCGTGGAAGGACATTATTTTAAGAGTGACAATCACTTAGTGGGGGTAGATTTTTGTCATGCACACAACTGACAAAGACCTGTATCCAAAATATATAAAGAAGTGTAGATGTCTGTAAGATAAAGGCAGATAACACAATAAAAACATGCTAAATCTTGAGGAAGAACATTCCAAAAGAAGATATCCAGTGTATAACTATGCATATGGGAGGCCTCTCAACAAAATTAATTATCAGAGGAAAGCAAATTAAAGTAACAATGAAATGCTCCTAAACACTCACCAGAGTGGGTAAAATTAAAGTAATAAATGTTAAACAGAGGATTTTTACATAACCAAGCACTTCCATCTTTTAGGTATAAACCCCAAAGAATTGAAAACAGGAACTCAAATAGATGCTTGTACACCAATGTGCATGGTAGCATTATCCATAATAGCCAAAAAAACACACAAAAAAACAATATCCATCAACATAAATGGATAAACAAAATATTATATATTCATAATAGAATATTATCCAGACATGAAAAGAAATAAAGTTCTGATACATGCTACAACAAATATGAACCTTCAAGGCATCATGCTAAGTGAAATACACAAGATATAAAAGCAAAAAATAAAGTAACAAATGTTGGTGAGAAAACACGAACTGGGACTCTCATATACTCTGAATGAGAGTTTAAATTGACACAGGTGCCTTAGGAGTTAGCAGTAGCTACTAATGCCGTGATACACCTACCACATCATCCAGAAATTCTCTTCTAGGTTTGTACTCAAATTCATATTTCTGATTTTTCCATTCTCCTGAGTATGTTGTATTTCAATAAAATATTTATTCAAAATTGAAATATTAAAAAATACACAGAACATTATATTAGAAATAGTGGCATATTTTTCCAGCCCAAATAATTGGGGGCTTCAAAATATGAACTCCTTGATAAAATTACCCTGATAACCATCTTTCTTCTTTTCTCACAGAGTATAGATTTGTAAGTCTCATAAAATCTAGTTCTAAGGGTAAATTTGTTAATAATTTATATTCTAAAACTATAATTTGAAAAAGTTCAACTTATTCTTTTGGTGCATCAAAGCTATCATGCTCGCTAGGGATAAAGGTTCAAATGGTCTAAGTATTTTGAAAGGTTAAAATGGTTAAGAATAAGAAACTATCCAACAGTTAAAGAATTAAAAAATCCATTCCAAGTACCCATTACCAAACTCAAAGTGTAATCTGCTAATGAATCCTTTTTAAGTTATTGTAACTAATGGATTATTTTTTATTGAGCCATGTTTGTCCTCCTTTAACTATGATAACAAATTTTGGTGAAATATAACTAATGGAATTATTGTTTATCATTCAGCATAAATGGTGTAATGTCCTAAATAAGAAAAACCAGCATACATTTCTGATAGTCATAGGGGAGTTTTTTATTGTATATCCTTAGAAGTGGGATAAATGGAATAATTTGGGGATACTTTTTTCTCCTTATAAGTCAAGAACTAATTTTGGGTAAAGGCAGTAACTTAGACTAATGGCCCCATGTCATTGAGGAGTCTGTAGTTCTTTTTGATAAGAAAGAGGCTAATGACTTCCAGACCTGGGTCATCAAAAACTAATTAGTATATCTAATAGAGTAATGGTCTGAGTCTGTCAGAGGTCACCAGCAGATTATGAAGAGTCAGACTCAGTCACCCTATGTAGAGTGACATAGCATCATTGTAGCTTATAGCAACCTCAAACACTAGCGTTCAAGAGATCCTCTTCACTCAGCCTCCTGAGTAGCTGGGACTACAGGTATGTGCCACCATACCTGGCTACTTTTTTCTATTTTTAGTAGAGATGATGTCTTCTTCTTGCTCAGACTAGTCTAGAACTCCTGAGCTCAAGCAATCCTCCCACTTCAGCCTCCTAGACTCCTAGTATTATAGGTCTGAGTCGTCACGCCCGGCCAGAGTAGTTGTAATTTTTAAAGTAAATCATAGTACACATAAAAGATTTTCCAGAACAATATGAATGAAATGTCAGCCTGGAATAAAAGGTCTTAACCGATTTTTTTTCTTTCACCAAATGTCATTTTCTTCAGACAGATTTTGAACATCGTCTGTCAATTTTTATTCAAAACAGAATTTATTGCGTGGCATTTTATATTTTATTAGTTTTAGTCAAGGCTGATACATTCTAAAAGCAATAATTTATTTCATATTTGATGTTAGCCAAAAAGCTGAGAAGTGACAATAATTTATTTCAAATATAAGTCTCTGCAACAATTTAAGATCAGCTTCAGATCTTTAATTGTATTGACTATCAAGTAGAGCAGGGTCAAAACAACCTTTGAATTAGATGGTAAGGTCCAAATGTCCTGCCGTAAACCTGATACATATACCTGAGTACCCATCAAAATCTAAACTCTTCAGTGTCTTAAGATAATTGCTATTATTATTTAGTTTCAGATATCCTGCAGTTCTAGGAAAAAGAAAAAAAAATAATTGTAGACAGGGCTATCTTAGTTGTCTGCAGATAATCTGCACTCTTGATTACTGATCTGGCTCCTCACAGCCTCATCTGCCGCTCTAACCCTACACATAAAGTATCTCCTGGACATATGAGTTAATGCCATTATCCAAACACCTTGCTTTTTCTTCTTTTCATCCACAACAGCTCCACCAACTGAGATGTTCTTTTCTACCATCCTTGCCAATTGTAAGCTCATTGATTAATATGCCCTGATTATCCCTAGTAGAAATAGGGATAATTTCTAGGCTCCTGAATGCCTATAGAAGGCTGTACCTGTTGCTTTGAATACTACTTAACATCTGAGGTTCTCTCTAATTGCCTTTGTCCTCTACTTGCCTGTATGTTTTTGAAGGTGAGAAGAAACCCTATTTGTGAGTGTTTTTTATGATCTTTGGTGAATGTTATTACCTGTGTAGAATAAATAAATACATATGTCATGTGAATAATTTTTTGATTGCTGCTTAGGGAAGAACTGAACAGTAAGTGAAATGGAAGAACTCCAAACCCAACCTCAACATGGAACAGTATTCGAGCCCAGAGTTAAACAAAGCATTTTGGAAATTTCCAGGGGAGTATTGCTAATGCAACAAAATGCTGGTTACCACTGTAGCTGAAATGGAAAGGAAAGGTAATTAAAACTGGCAACTTCCAGTGAACAAATATATGATTCTGTCCAAGTTGTGATGGGAATTTAAAAGTTGGGGTGGAAGATAGAAATGTTAGCGTAAATGCCACAGTTGCAGGCAGGACCTTGGAGATAGTTTGGTTAACTCTGAATATATTTTTGAGCAACGTAGCAAGAGAGTAGTAAATAAGCAGAGATCCATAGAGAAATCCTTATTGGAGTATATTATGGCTTCCCCTGAAGTCATGATTAAAACCAGTACGTTGTTATGTGGTCATAAAATGTGCTATTCTCCACCTTATCCACATTCACATTTTGTGATGCCATAGGATATCATAGTTTTGGTCATACTCTTTGGAATGGCAATGTAGAAAGATGACCTTAATAAATATTCTATATTTTGTGGTTATATATGCTTTCATCTTTATACATGGTAACTTTGCATATTGAGAATCAAAATAAAATCTTGCTTTTAAAAAAGAACATAAAAATGGATTCCTCCATACTTTCAAACAATAGTGAGAAATACCTTTAGATGTATCTATAAAGAGGTGCTTAGAAGATAAGTACTAGTACTATATGCCTATTTTAAAGGAATCTTGCTTGAGATAGACATAAATTTTGATAATTAAACATTGGGCAGAAAAAAATAATCTGTGTTATTACCTTAATAATTCAGCACTTATGTTGTTTCATTGAAATTGTTTTAATCCTCTGTAATGAAGAAGTAGAAATTGTATTTCAAACTTTGAATCATATACTATGATAGTATTAATTCTTCTGTAGTTCTTTATAAATATGGTGACTACTTGTCCCAGCTTTATTAAAATACTCCATCTGTCTTCCCAGTATTAGTTATTAATGTATACTTTCACTATCAAAGCACACTATTTATAGAGCAGAACTATTTAGTCACAAAAGTTTTTGTGTTAATATATAAGGAAAAAAGTCTTCTGTATTGCTTCAGAGGAAAAATAAAACTGTACTTATGGGTTACATACACATCAATCATAGTTTTCCATAGTCTAAGAATTTTCAGGGATTTTAAATTAGATGGATGTCAGAACCATTAGGTTATGCAGAAAATTCGCACCGTTAGTTAGAAAAACCATTTGGTATGTAGTTTGTTCAATGTCATCTCCTATTTCTTCTTACTTTGGAGATAAATTTATGTACAATAAGATAAAATGCAACAAATGTCAAGCTCACCTGAGCACCTGCTAGTAACATACCAGATGATAAACATCCAGTTTACCTCGATATACACGTATAAACTCATGAATTACTCTCCACTGCTCCTCATGTTTGGACTCTCTCTGTTGAGTGAATTCCAGGTGCCTGGTCCTAGTCCCCTGGGATCATCCCTACATAATTTTGTGTGCCAGGATCAACCACAAAAACCAATACATGTTCATAGTTTTGTAAGACTGACAACTTTGACTAGGTTCAAGATGCTATCCTTTCACTTTACTTCTGAACCAACTTACAAAGGCAGTAATTACATACAAGGATACCAAGTAATAGATATTTCTCCCTAATCGCTTCCTTGTTTCCCAGTTCCTAAGAAGGCAGTCCCCAGGTCATGTAGTGAATGCATCCTGCACAGGAGTGAGAATCCCACAAGGCCAGAAAACACTGGACTTGTGGCATTTAGTCCATACGTTCAATTAGAAGCCAGGGCATTATTCAAAGTTCAGTGTCAACTTTCATATAATAGAGAAGTCTTGACACACCGTATTCCTTGAAAACATTTTGTTGTATTTCTTCCTTTGTCATTCAGTCCAAACTCTGTTTTGCCATGGCCTATCTATGCATGACACAAGGGTGGGTATCCTCTATTATCTACCTTTTGAACCCCTAACAGGGAAATAATATTTCAAGCTCTATGCTTCAAAATGCCTTGTGACAAACATCTCTAAATAGGGAATTCAATCCAGAGTAAAGGCTAAATGGGGAAGGTAGAATTAGTGTGGACAATAAGAACGTGAGGTTTGAAATCAGACAATCTACATTGAAGCTCAGCTCTGTCTCTCACATCTGATGGAGGTATATAACTTTTCTATTTATTAGTTTTATTATCTGTAACATAAATAATTTTCATACACACACACACACAATCAAGTTTAGGCAAAAGAGACCTAGAAAAGAACATTTCATAATACACCCTATGGGTGTCACAGTGCTATCCTGGATACTTCATAAGTTAATGCATATTGAGCCTGACACAATAGAAGCCCATAACAATTTCACTACCAGTAATGGGGGCAATGTTAGTATAGTATGTTGCCCATTTTCTAGCCTTTGGAGAATGTGCAGCTAGGTTTACTTTGGAGCACTTAAAACCTTAGATCTCCTAGCTGGTCCTTAACAGCAAGTTCATGTGGAACTAGCAGTGTAACAAGGGGCATCTGAGTTACTTATATGTGATAGATTTTATTATAATATTATCGTAGCAACCACTTGATGATTGAATGTAGGCCTATGATAATGCATTGATCAATTGTTCTGTTTGCATCTAATGTCGAAAAATGGGAATTGAAAAAGTTAAGTTTATTTTGTTTTCACTTGCAAGGGCTCATTTTGGGAGGAAAAAATAGGGCAAACTGGCTCAATGCATAATTGGTCCATTTACTAATTTTACAAATAATCCCTTAACTAGTAAGTGAAACTTGAAGTCTTAATGAATTTGCATCTTTGATTAAATTTCTCTTACTCGAATGATGGAATTTGTCAGTAGAAATCCCTGAACTCCTTACATTGTTTCACTTAACTTCCATATGTCTTACAGAACTCCAACCACTGTGTTATAGCTAGGGTATAGACTTAAAAGAAGCACCCAACTGTTTCAAATCATGCTGTGCTGGACAGCTCTTTATTTCAAAGCTATTGTTACAGTTGAATGCTATTAGATGTGAAATAGAGAATTGGAGAATACCAACCAGGATGGATTTTTTTTTTTCACTTGTGAGAAGCTACTCTGCGTGCATGAAGAAACGAGCATTGCCTTTAAACTTTGCAAAGCTGAATTAGGAACAATAGACTATTATTGTCAAGTTCAAATTGTTGACATTTTTACTTGATTGAGGAGGCGTGTAGAAAGATATACATTTGACATTTAAGGTAGGATAATGATCCTGATAGGTACTGTTTGAAAGCATAACTTTAGAATTCTAGGTGGTCAAATTATCTGGTCATCTATAAGACAAGATTTCGCAGAGTCTGATTTGAACTTTTTCCACTGAAATAAGTTGAATATTTCTTCAGCTCATTTTTCATAGTGCTCTCTCTTTTTAATATTTAGGCAGAGAGGACATTAGCCCAGGGATCAGATGGTTTACAGAGTGGAAAAATATTGCTTTATAATAAAAGGAGGATATTGAATAAAGCCCAGATTTAATACCCAGCCTAACAGAACACCCTGATGAATGTAATTGCATTTTAAGCATTCTGATTAAATTTTTTGATCCATATTGCATTTGTTTTGCTTGTGAATCTTTTATGAAAAAAAAGTGTCTGGAGATTAAAGGATTAGTGAGTTCTTAAGAAGCTGGGCAGCTGCTAAAGCATCTGAATATTCTTGCTTAAAGATGGTTGAAAAGCTGCATTAATCTCTTCTGTTACAGTGAGTGATATGGCTAAAACTAGAATAGTTAGACAGAAATGCCCTAGGGATTTTTTTTTTTCTATAGTGGACAACATTAATGATCTTCCTGTAAATGAAAAAAAAAAACAAAAAAACCCAATATTGTAGTTGAAAAGGCGTTTATCAGCTATGCTGATTTGTTGAGAATAGTGCTTCTCCTCCCTATTCATTTCGTAAGGCTAATTGACAATTCAGGAAATATATAAAGATTAAGAAATAATTTGCATGCTCTCAAATCCTAAGTGTCATTCATGTCTTTTGATAACCAGACAACAAAAGGGCTAACAAATTAGCATAGCTATTTCACCTTGTAGGAGGAGAAGCTTATGTCACTCTGACAATAAGCAGATCACATGGGATAATTTTGTAATAAATTGGAATGTTTTGTACAATATTCAACTTTTTAAACAGGTGGCCCAACATAAAATTTAGGGATTCTCCTTTTTTGTTCAGAAAAGTGTTCTTAAAACCTTTACAGAAATTGAATATACTAAAATCAAACTGAGGTTCCAATTCATAAAGGGCTAAAAACTATATGTATTTCTTAAATTCCTAATCACAGTCCACATAGGGCTGGCAACCTGTGATCAAGGAAATCAGGTGAGCTAGTGAGAACCTCCTAGATCCCATGAGAGAGCTGAGGCCACTGTTGACTGTGTTAGCTGGCTCTGGTCCTGAGAACTGTGATGAAGAAACAAAGACTTTTAAAATTCCTATTTGGGAATGATAGTCA
>CAUYQV010159845.1:0-13588 GCA_963574575.1 Galagoides demidoff | reverse complement strand
GAGGGGGTTTGGGTCAGCAGGAGTCGGAGGCAGATTGTTCTTTTCTACCGGGATTTTGGGAGGATGTTTTCTCATCAATACTTCCGTTTGCTTTCTGAATATAAAAGACTGTATTTTACAAAGTCTGAAGTCACTGAACTTAACCCTCTTGTCTGGGTGGAAGTTAATGTTTTACTAATAAAGAAGTTGATGTAAAATGCAAAAAAAAAAGACAGAGTTTCACTCACTTGCCCAGAATAGAGTGCAGCAGCATCACAGGCTCACAGCAACCTCAAACTCCTGGCTCACGCGATGCTTTTGCCTCAGCCTGTAAAATAGCTGGAACTGTAGATGTACGCCACCACGCTGGCTAGTTTTTCTGTTTTTATTTTTATTTTTTTGAGATACAGTCTCAAGCTGTTGCCCTGGGCAGAGTGTCGTGGCATCATAGCTCACAGCAACCTCCAACTCGGGCTCAAGCGATCCTTTTGCCTCAGTTTTTCTATTTTTAGTAGAGACAAGGGCCTCAGTTTTGCTCAGACTGGTTGGTCTCAAACTAATGAGCTCAAGCAATCCACCCACCTCAGCCTTCCAGAGTACTGGATTACAGATGTGTGCCAGCCTAGTTTTTCTGTTTTTAGTAGAGACAAGAGTCTCATTCTTGCTCAGGCTGGTCTCAAACTCATGAGCTCAAGCAATCCACCCATTTCTATCCACCCATCTCACCACCACTTCCAGTCTATTGAAAACAATTTTATCAGAGAGTGTAAACTACCGCATTTTATGATTATAATAGAAATTGTCAAAAATTGAAAGTTGCTGATTCATTAAATGCGTAAATTATATTCTTACATTTTAAGTTTCAACAAGTCAAATTCTTTCAGCAAAATCATCATCTTAGTACATTCTTTCTTCTAATTAAAAAAAAAATCAATGTAATTATTCTATAGATATGATCAACTTCAGTGTTAATGTGAAAATCGTATTTTGCAAACATGTCAAAGATGGTAATAATCAACTCAGATAACCAGTAATATAATTAACAAACCATAGAGAAACTGTACTGAACCTTCTTAGAATCTAACCTTTTCTCAGAACAAAAAGAATGATCATAAATTATTGAAACATTGATTTCCTAAATTACAATAAATATATTCAATTTTATAAGCTATCTCTTACACAATGTACTTTTATAACAACTGAAAAGAGTAAAAACCAAAATCATTTTTAGAGTATTTCTTGAAGCAATTCAATATAATGGAATGAACTGAAAAATTTAACAAAACAATGAAATTATTCAACAAATAAATGACTGCTACAAGGTAAAAGATTAATTGTGACATTTTAAAGATATATTTTCTGTCTATGGCCATACCACCCTGAACACGCCTGATCTTGTCTAAAGATACATTCTCTTCACTAATAATGTTAGGAAACAAAAGCTTTTCAAGTTGATAAAGAGAATTATAAATAAAATTTTAGAGAAAAGCTAATCACCAGTTACAGCATACAAATATTTAAAGAATCATATATAGTACATATATAATCCAATTCAATTCTAGATCAACATCTAGCACCTAATACTAATGTCTTTTAAATATTTTCTCCTTTGATCTCAATTCATTTTTTTTTGTTTTGTTTTATAGTTTTTGGCCGGGGCTGGGTTTGAACACGCCACCTTTGGCATATGGAGCCGGTGCCTTACTCCTTTAAGTCACAGGTGCTGCCCCTCAATTCATTTTTAAATTAAGTATTATTATAGAATTTATTAAAAATCTTTCTTACCAATCAGTATCCATATATTGGAAACAGGTCATTTTTATATTTATTTATTTATTTTGAGACAGAGCCTCAAGCTATCATCCTGGGTAGAGTGCTGTGGCATCACAGCTCACAGCAACCTCCAACTCCTGGGCTCAAGCCATTTTCCTGCCTCCACTTCTCAAGTAGCTAGGACCACAGATGCCTGTCACAATGCCCAGCTATTTTTTGTTTGCAGCTGTCACTGTTGTTTGGCGGGCTTGGACTGGATTCAAACCCGCCAGCTCAGGTGTATGTGACTGGAGTCTTAGCCACTTGAGCCACAGGCACCGAGCCAGGAAACAGGTCGTTTATAAAACTATACATTTATTGATATAAGAAAGAAGTAGGAAGAAGTAAAAACAGTACTGTAAATTAAAATAGCCCTTTAAAATGTTAGTGGAAATCAACTTTTACCCTACGTAAAAACACTTGGTGAAACCAACTAAACTGAACTATACAAAAGGAGAAAAGAAAAGGAGGAAGGGAGGAAGAAAGGGAGGAAAAGAAAGAAGAGAACAAGGAGGAGGAAAAGGGGAAGAAAGGAAAGGGAAAAGGAGTGAGGGCATGGTATGAGAGAAAAAAGAAAACTTCCATAAAGCCCCACAAAGATTATAAAATTTGATACTCATTCATTACTTACACAGTCATCTATCATACTTTCTTATCAGCAGAGTCACAGCATATGAATGCATATCTGAGTTTCACATGCTAGCATCCAGAGTGTATGAGTACCCAATTAACTGAAACCAGCCTATATCTTAGTTATAAAGTACAAAGACATAATCATATTTATGAGGTTTGTATCAGGAGATATCTCACTCAACTTAATAGTTACACAAAATAACAGGTTGTTGTTTACCAATGTAATTAACTTGAATCATTCAAATGGGTCTAGCCAAATGCAACTTCAGCCCCCAATAAATTAGTACTGCTAAAAAGTGTTAAAACAAATTCAAATGAAATGTACACGTTTCCCATTTTCTGATTGTGTATATGTATATCTGTATGTACATACGCTCATACACATACTTCACTGGCACCACAATGTAATAGAAACAGCAACCATTTCAAATCAGTCACAGGCAATACAACATATGAACAGTTTTACTCAACTACAAAATAAGAATCATAATAGTGGAAACTCAATTGTGAAGATCATATGGTAATATGAATAAGAGGGATTTGTATACTAAAAGAAATTTGTAAATATCGGTTACTATTATCCTTCCCTTCATTAAAAACCAAGGGCATCAGACTGCTGCCATTTCTAGAATGTACCAAGTTCTGACCCAACAAACATAGGGCCTTCATTCTTGCTGTTCCTTCCACCTTTGGCTCATTCTTACAATTCAAATCTCTACTTTAATAAAATCTTTTTTCAGAAATAGTCCCTGACAATCTGTATCAATTATGATATATTAGGATACAAGTAAGAGAAAATGCAACTTTGGGGTCTTCAAAAATTGAGGGAAAGAAGGATAAAGTAGGAGGAAGGGTCCATAAGAAGAAGAGAAGGCCAGTCCAAGGATTGAAAAGGCTTTATTAGCAAAGAAAAGAGCAGAGTGGAGTCTGACCAGGAGTCAGCCTGCTTTCACACAGTTTCAAGAGGCTTTTATACCTCTTATCAGCAGGGTTGGCATGTTGTAGAGGGAGTCATCCTCTTCTGTAGAGGAACTAATTTTTGCACTAAGGGTTACTCACTTGATTGGCCACCACCCAAGTCCAGGGTAGAAAGTTAGTGTTCTGTTGTTTCCCAGGAACACTGGCCTTGAAGCATTGAGGGGGTTGCTGTGATCATGCCATCTGGTTTCTGACCTGCTTTCTTTTACCAGCTGTTCTCCCCAGGTGACTATATTCTTATCAGGATCATAAGAATTCTTTTCCCACAAAAATAAGGAAATTTTAATTTTTTCATTGACCAAAAGTTACTTCAATGGTTCAGTGAAACAGTGAAAAAAATTTTTTTTCATCTTCCTATTCTTCTCCTTAGCATATCAGATTTTATCATCAAACTATTACAGTTTTCTTCCTAGTAGCGAGTTAGCACAATTCCAGCCATATGCAATCAATGTGCCAAAGAACAATGTGTGTGAATCTCTTCTGGTCTGCCTCATATTAAGAGAGGAAACTACTGACAGACAAGATTTACACAACTTATTAGTCAAGTTCGAGTCACTGTCCCTTGCAAAATCAATCACTGACAAGTGGAACAGTATTACCATTGCAGGCTTAAACTAATCAGAATTTATTCCTCTAGGACAAAATTGGGACCTACCAAAACTGGCAACAAGAAAGCAAGAAAGAATGAAGGAATGATTACAACATCCAAGAATGCAATGACACTTACTGTCTTTCTTTCTTTTTTTTTTTTTTTTTTTTTTTTTGAGCACCCAGACATCTTGAATTCATTTGCAGGGTCCTGCACCTAGAAGGTGTTGGGCCTCTTGGTGGTGAAGTATGGCTTGTGCTGACCACACAGGACCCGATGGGACAGCAGGAACATGATTTTGGAGTCCTGGAACTGCTAGACTGCTGGTCGCCAGCACTTGCTGGCTGCATTCTCCTCCACCTTCATGATCTCGATTGAATGGGCCCAGGCATGGTGCTGGGCACCCATGTCCCAGTAGTGCTGGGTGACAGCCCGCACAGTGGTCAGGTCTTGGGATTCCCAGTATATGTTGTGGGTTCTGCTACAGGAGCCATAGCTAAGCCAGATGCTGAAGTTCTTCACCCGCAGGGGGAATTTCTCAAACACTGGCCCACAGTAGAGGATTTCCCTCAAGACTTCTCCATCTTTTTTAGCTGAGATACAAAGTATTAAAAGCAGGACTTGGCCTTGGTTATGTGCAAAGATCCGCAAATGGTAGAGGGGCAGCCTGTGGCACTTAGGGGTAGGTGGGCAGCACACCCACTACCTTGTACACTCACAGTGAGCTGGAGGCCTTCATGACAATCTCTCCACACTCACCACCACCACAAAAGGCCACCGTATCTTTCAAAACCAGCACTCACTCTCCTCCATGCTTATCTATTAAAATATTTACTGCCTTATTTCCTATACTAAAAGGTATGTATCAGCAGAACAGGAGCACAGTACCTGAAACTTATCAAGCCCTTTATTAATATCTGTCAAATAAGTTAATATATGAATATTACTCAAATGTACATATACTTAATATCTATAAAATCCTAAGCAAAATAAAAATAAAATCAAGACTTATAAGAATTAGTACTAAGATTCAAAGTCATTTTCATATGTTTACTTATTTATTTATTTTTTTATTGTTTGGGACTCATGGAGGGTACAAAGAAGTAGATTACACTGCCTGCGTTTTTCTAGGTAAAGTCCCTCTTGTAATTGTGTCCTGACCAAGAGGAGTGCCATGTACAGAAAATGTCAAAAATATATGCTCAGAAATATGTCCAAATATAATTTTGAACCAAAGGCTTGCATTCCACCAACGCTTGGTAAGCTGCAGAGTCCTTAAATATTAAATTCAATCCTTAATAAGGAGAGATAAGTGCATTGTCAAAATTTCCAAGACATATACAATACAAATAATGAATAAACAACCTTCTGGAGGAATGTCTCTAAAGAACAATAGATTCAAAAGTACAGACTGAGAGCCAGGCATGTGGCTCATGCCTGGATTCCAAGCACTCTGGAAGGTCAAGGCTAGTGGATCACTTGATTTCACAAGTTCGAGACCACCCTGAGCAAGAGTGAGACCACATCTCTACTATAAATGAAAAACTAAGGCAAGAGGATTGTTTGAGCCCAAGAATTTGAGGATGCTGTGAGCTAGGACCCCACAGCACTCTACCAAGAGTGACAAAGTAAGACTCTGCCTCCAAAAAAAAAGGAAAACATTATTTTGTGTAACCTAAAATAGATAATAGAATAATCTGGTGAGTTCATATTTATGTTTTTCTCTTTTAAAACTGAGCTGGGGTTCAGTGCCTGTGGCTCAAGTGACTAAGGCACCAGCCATACACCTAAGGTGGCGGGTTCGAATCTAGCCCGGGCCCGCCAAACAACAATGATGTTTGTAACCAAAACATAGCCAGGCATTGTGGCGGGCACCTTTGGTCCCAGCTACTTGGAAGGCTGAGGCAGGAGACTCGCTTAAGCCCAGGAGTTGGAGGTTGCTGTGAGCTATGATGCCACAGCACTCTACCCAGGGGGACAGCTTGAGGCTCTATCTCAAAAAAAAAAAAAAAAAAACTGAGCTGGAGGGACTGCATTCATTCTTTTGACAATAACACTCATTAATGATGAAAACGTGTATCTATTTGCCAAATCTGGCCAAGTATATTCTCAAGACCTAATATACCTAGATAAAAGAGCCCACATAGAGAATCCTCAGTTAGTTTAGTTCCTTCCCCCTTCCAGAAGCTCTGGTGTCTTTTACTTCTTCTGTATTCCTTTCTAACTTCTAATAAAAATCCTATCTTACCACTGATCTGTGGTCCATGGGTTCATTCTTCAAATCCCCAAGATCAAGGACCTACTGAAGAGCGAAATTCCAGTATCACAGTTACCAATGGTTTCAAACTTATAGAAGCATTAAGCAGTACTATTTCACTGTATCTCAAAAGATAGCATATATAATCAATATTTTTATTGGTAAAAAGTTCCTATACTAAGTAAGATTGTTTGGGAGTTTTCTTGCTATTCCTATGTATATATATCAAATTCTGGAGGTAGGGGGAGAGAAAGGGCACCATAAAACAGGCACTGATCTTCAGTGATAAAAGAATTAACTATTATTAATCACTGAAGCTACACCAACTTTAATATAATGCATCAATTGACTGGTACTTAATATTAGACAAGAAAGCAGCCAAAGCAGACTTTATTTACACCTACAAGTAGAAGAGTAACACAAATGTTACTACAATAAATTAAGCAACATTTAAAAAATGAATTTCCACATATAATATTTGAACTCGATTTGAAATGGCTGGGATATATAACCTGCTAAGAATATCATTTTCCATTTTATAAGTAGTAAGAGACCTTGACCAGATGCAGTAGCTCACACTAGTATTCCCAGAACTTTAGGAGACTGAGGAGGGAGAATCACTTGAGGCCAGGAGTTCAAAACCAGCCTGGGCAACATAATAAGACTCTGTCTCTACAGAAAACTAAAAAATTAGCCATACACAGTGGCATGAATGTGCCTGTAGTCTCAGCTACTTGGGAGGTTGAGACAGGGATCCCTTTAGCCTAAGAGTTCAAAGCCACAGTGAGCTATGATGGCACCACTGCACTGTGCCCTGGGCAACATAGCAAGAGACCTACTTGTAAAAAAAAAAAAAAAAGAGAGAGAGAGAGTGAGAGCTGGGCACAGTGGCTCATGCCTGTAATCCTAGCACTCTGGGAGGTCGAGGTGGGTGAAGTGCCTGAGCTCACAGGTTCGAGACCAGCCTGAGTAAGAGTGAGACCCCATCTCTGTAGTCCCAGCTACTCAGAGGCTGAAGCAAGAGAATCACTTGAGCCCAAGTGTCTGAGGTGTGAGCTATGATGCCATGGCACTCCACCTAAGGTGACAAAGACTCTGTCTCAAAAAATAAATAAATAAATAAATAAAAACAGAGAGAGAGAGAGAGAGAACTATTACCTATGAGAGAGTATTATTAGAGCCCAGAATTATCTTTCAAATGCAAACAACTATTGATAGGAACCTGGGCAAACTATGCATCTGACATTGGATAATTGGAGGTTCAAAACTAATTTCCTAAAAAAGGCAAACAGAACAGATGAGCTATATAATTGTCCGTGATTTCATTCTGACAGCACCTTGGGGACTGCAGTATGTAGGAAGAGAAACTCAAATATTTACTAGCACCCAGTCCATTGCTGAGTTGAAAAGACAGAGATCAGAATTCAGAAAGGCTAATACAGCAAGAATTTTTGGACAAAGTCCCTGAAGTGAAAGAATGAGAGAGCTATAAAAAGACCTATTTTTTAAAAAGCACCCCTTCAATTACCTGAATACCAACTTACAAGTGCCATAAGGCTGAGCAAAAATAATTTCTGAGAAAGAAAAATTACTATGTAGCTAATGCCAAATCATTCCCAGAGCTCACAAAGAGTCAGGAAAATTTAAGTTCTCATAAAGAGTCCTCAATGACCCTTTAGGACATTCACTAGAGGTACACTCTAAAAGTCTACCTTAATAACAAAGCTAAATATGCAAGAGTATTAAGAATTTCTCTCTAAAGACTTCAGATGTAAAACTCTTCCACATAGATAAGAAAGGCTCCTGGGACTTCAGCACATCCCTGAGGGTAGCAGTCCCCACAGGCACTGCTACCACCATAAAGGAGCTCAAGATGCTGTGAGGCCACCATTACCACCATGCTCAAGAATCAGGTATGGGAAGTGCAGGTCCAGGGGTAAAAGTAAGAATGAATCCAAAAAAGAGGGTTGGTGTGTAAAGGGGATGGGAAACAGCATGGTCATGTAATTAAAATGATAAGAAATGGATGATTATAAGAAGCAAAGTGTTCTGATGGTATAAAGAGTTTATGTCATATATAAGGAAAACTGAGAAAAAAAGAAATAAATACCTCAGACATTATACTGGTTGGTCTGCAAGACTATCAGGATGACAAAGCTGATGTAATTTTAAAATATAATGCAGATGAAACTAGAGTTTGAAGGCATAGGGCGAGCTTTCAGAATATGTTTAAATCAATAAAACAGATACATTGGTGGCTCACGCCTATAATCCTAGCACTTTGGGAGGCCAAGGGAGGTGTGTGGATTTCCTGAGCTCACCAGTTTATGACCAGCCTGAGCCAGAGCAAGACCCCATCTCTAAAAAATAGCCAGCTCTTGTGACGGGCACCTGTAGTCCTAGCTACTCAGGAGGCTAAGGCAAGAGAATTGCTTGAGCCCAAGAGTTTGAGGTTGGTATGAGCTATGAAGCCATGGCACTCTACCCAGGTCAACAAATTGAGAGTCTGTCTCAAAAAAATTTTTTTAAATCAAATAAATAAAATAAAAGGGGAAACCACTAATTTCATTTACACTGATACATGATCTGAGAGACTGAAATAGATATGCCTTTATCAACTAAGATGGGACCTCTGACTGAAAAAACAAAAGTACCTGACAAATCTCAAAATTCCTGTAAGAAAAATCATAGCCTTGTTAACCTCCCTAACTATGGGAACTGCCAGGCTGATTTACAACCCAGACCACTATAATACTGATTGGACAAAGAGAAGTCCTTACGACATTCTTTTCTGATAAGCTATGACAAATCTTAAAACAGTTTCAACCAGCTTATAGAAGTTGTAAACTATCTTGTATGTTTGGTCCTACAGTTCATCTTTTGACATAAAAGAGCCAAATTCCACCTCATTAATGCTAAAACCTTGTCCCAAATTGACCATGGGATGTATGTTACTTACACACCTGCTGCACATGTGCCTGGCTCCCCTCATGAACATACAGCTTCCCCCCAAAACTTGCTATGAAGTGTAAAATCCAAACTATCTTCTTCCTCTTTGAAGAAAGCACCTTGAGGCCATACTGGAGACTATCCTTGGTTTGCAAACCAGTATCACCATTAAAGCACCCATTTCTACTAATTAGCCATCAAATGGTTATTTGGGTAACATTTATGTACCTGTCTTCATGTAACAACTTAAATACCAATTATAAATGCTATCATTCATGTTTATGGTATAAATTTAAGATTTTCACTTCAGTTTTTCAATAATTCCTTTCTTATAAATTATTTTTAAACTTTTAAAGATTTAAATAGAATATTACAAAGATTCATATTTTTATACTAACATCTAACAAGATGATTTATTCTCCATAATACAAATGATCTCACTTTAAAAAATGAGAACAAAATACGGTAAAGGCTATGTTACCCAGTTTGATGAAAATATTTCAAATTGTATATAAAACCAGCACATTGTACCCTATGATTGCATTAATGTACACAGCTATGATTTTAAAAAAAAATGAGAACAAAATTAGATGTAATAGCCAGGCACAGTGGTACACAGTGGCTACTCCAAAGGCTGAGGCAGGAGGACCACTTGAGCCCATGAGATCAAGGCCCCCAGGGTAAGACAGTGAGACTCTGTCCCAGTAACAAGCACTTTTTTTTTTTTTCAAAAGTTAAAGAAGTAAAACAAAAAGAGAAAGAAAACTAAAATGATCCTCCCAGGTTTACAGTCTTTGCTTTACATGCTCAGTTTCTGAAGATTTTATACCTAAATATATAGTTTCTAAAGACTTTAGCTAAACATCCAGGAAAACAAAAACTTACTTCAGACTTCACGTTTCAGAATTCAAAGGACTGTGTGGTCAAAAACTTTTTTTTTTTTTAAAGATGGATTCTCACTCTATTTTCCAGGCTGGAGTAGAGTGAGACAATCATAGCTCACTGAAAACTTCAAACCCCTGGGCTCAAGGGATCCTCCCACCTCAGACTCTCCACGAACTGAAACTACTCAGGCATAAGCCACTAAACCTGACTTAATACTTTTATTTTTAACTAAACAATGTTAACCTTTTTTAGCAATATCATTTAAAAACTTAAAAAGACCCTGAAATACAGTTTTCAAATTTAATTACATGTGGTTTGAAACTCCATTCAACACAATCTTCCAGAAGATAAAAAAAATAAGGGGATGCCAGGTGCAGTGGCTCATGCCTATAATCCTAGCACTCTGGGAGACTTAGGTGAGTGGACTGCCTGAGCTATGGAGTTGAAGACCAGCCTGAGAAAGAGGGAAACCTCGTCTCCAAAAACATAGCCGGGCATTGTGGTGGGCACTTGTAGTCCAGCCACTTCAGAGGCTGAGGCAAGAGGATCACTTGAGCCCAAGAGTTTGAGGTTGCTATGAGCTATGATGCCTCAGCACTCTACTAAGGGCAACAAAGCAAGACTCTGTCTAAAAAAAAAGCAGGGGTGTGTGGTCAAGTTCAGTTTGGGAAAGTCTGAAGTTTTCAGTGAGCTGTGACTGTCCCACTGTACTCTAGGCAAAAGGATCACTTGAGGACAGAATTCAAGACCAGCCTGAACTCCTCTCTACAAAAAAAAAAAAAAAAAGTTAGGCTTGGTGACATGAACAACCTTTAGTCCCAGCTACTCAAGAGGCTAAAGTGAGTGGATTACTTGAGCTCAGGAGTTTGAGATTACAGTGAGCTGTGATTATGCCACTGCACTCTAGCCTGAATGACAGCACAAGACTGTGTCTCTGTAAAGAAAGAATAGTAAGGTTGCTATATCATTACTAATAAAATGATTTGTTATAAGCAATCTATGTGTAGAAGGCCACATTTTTTGATTAATCCATTAGTTTCTCCTAATAAAAACAGCAAGTTATAGAAAGAAATTAAAAAGAAAATAGAAATAATTTAACATGCCCTATTCTACTTTGGAAACTAATAATACACTTACTGGCTAGACGTAATCAGGATTCCCAAAAGCATGTCTTTACTAAATTAAGAAAGTCAGTAGGTTTAACAAGTAAAGAACAGAGGCAAAACAAAAATTCAACTAGAAAAGGGTGAATGACAACTACATCCAAATTAAGTTTCCAATACACATAAAAGATGAAAATTTTCAGTTTTCTACCATTTAATTATGTAAACATGCCTCCAAGTACCTCTAAAACAAAATTTAAATTATTATTAAATATTTTCCTATCATTGCACTTTTCCAAAAAAAATTCTTAGAGATGGGATCTCTCTACATTGCCCCAGCTACTCTCAAACTCAGCCTCAGCCAATCCTCCCACCCTGACCTCCCAAAGCATTCAGATTATAGACATAAGCCATACCCAACCTTAAATATGCTTTAAAATGTTATTGTAAATTTTAAAACTATATTGTTTGAGTGTTTACCCATTAAGTAAATGGTAAATATTAAAGATAATTGTTGAATGTCAAAGGTATTTCCCTCCGATTAACTATATTCTTCTAGTTAGAAAATGCAGAATTCTTTAACATAGATCTATTACACAGTTACAGGACAAGGGAACATTAACTAGTAACTATGTTTATTGATATAGATATTAAGTTAAAAAATAAATTTATCTGGCTCAGCACCTGTGGCTCAAGTGGCTAAGGCACCAGCCACATACACCTAAGGTGGAGGGTTCAAATCCAGCCTGGGCTCGCCAAACAACAATGACAGCTGCAACCAAAAAATAGCCAGGTGTTGTGGCAGGTGCCTGTAGTCCCAGCTACTTGGGAGGCGGAGGCAGGAGACTGGCTTGAGCCCAGGAGTTGGAGGTTGCTGTGAGCTGATGCCACAGCACTCTACCCAGGGCACGACAGCTTGAGGCTCTGTCTCAAAAATAAATAAATAAATAAATAAGTAAATATAAATAAATAAATTTACCCAAATATGTTTTAAAGGAGCTTTATTATTTTTAAATAGCAAAGGGTCATAGAAAAATGAAAGTGATAGAAGTGCACAAAGGATAAAGGAAAAATCACTAAAACACCTGCTAGAAAAATCACTCATTATTATCATTTCTCTATCCTATCATAAGAAATTTTTTACATAGGTATAAGTAATCCTCCATTAAAGGAATCATCCTTACTACTTCCTTTACTTCTACATTATTAGGTAAAAATCATCTTTTTGTGTCAGCTTAAATCTCACTTTTTTTGAGACAGAGTCTTACTTTGTCACCCCCAGTAGAGTACTGTGCTGTCATAGCTCACAGCAACCTCAATCTTGGGCTCAACTGATGCTCTTGCCTCAGCCTCCTGAGTGGCTAGGACTGTAGGCACCCACCACAATGCCTAGCTAGTTTTTTTTTTAAAGGCAGGGTCTCACTCTTGCTCTGGCTGGTCTCCAAACTCATGAGCTCAAGCAGTACACTGGTCTCACAGCCTCCAGAGTGCTAGGATTACAGGTGTGAGCCACCCTGCCCAACCCTAGATCTCATTATTATTTTTTTTTTTTTTAAAGACAGAGTCTCACTTGGTCATGCTGGGTAGAGTGTCACAGCAGCATAGCTCACAGCAATCTCAAATTCTTGGGCTCAAATGATCCTCTTTCCATAGCCTCCCAAATAGCTGGGACTATAGATGCCAGCTACAATGCTTGACTATTTTTAGAGACAGTCTCACTCTCGCTCAAGCTGGTCTCAGAACTCCTGAGCTCAGGCAATGCACCCACCTTAGCCCCCTAGAGTGCTAGGATTATAGGCATAAGCCACTGTTCCTGGCCTATATCACATTATTTTTAAGAGCTCTACTATACTATATTCTGTGTATTACCAAAACTTACTTAACTATGTTCCACATTAATAATTTCTACTTCTTAATAACTAAATAAATAAAATGTCTCTAATACAATCAATGAAACACTCCTCATTTCCTCACTAAAATGCTCCATATCCTGAATCATTTTCCATACAACAGACAGTCATTCGCTTATTTAAATATTTTTAAGCTCTTATTTATGCCATTCACTGTTTCACACAAACTAAATTCCATGACTGTAGGAACTGAGTCTAATTTAATCATCACTTTATTTCCAATAATTAGTAGAGTCAATGATACATATTTTTTCAAATTAATTATTTTTTATTATATCATAATATTGCACATTGATGCATTTATGAGGTTCAGGGTACTACTTCAATATACAATATGAAATGTTTACTGAACTAACACATCCATCACAATTATACTCCTTTCTTAATAGTTTTGAAATGTACCATTGCATCATACACATTAGGTGAGGTCCCCCCCAAATGCCCTCCCTCCTCTCATATCCCCTCCCTTCCCCCTCTCTCTCTCCTCTTCCCT
>CAUYQV010159840.1:0-20996 GCA_963574575.1 Galagoides demidoff | reverse complement strand
AACTAAACCAGCCATTGAGATCCAACATACTGGCACACTCTAGCCCAGTTGCATGCACCAGAGAATGTCCTCTGAGACCTGGAGCTGCACTCCCCCGGCTGGCATAACCTCCCCTGACACGGCTCCTCTCAGACCCTCCAAACGCTACTCTTTGTCTCCCTGTTGCTCTCGGGGTAAGCTGGGCTTTCCAAACACTGCATGATGATTTATGGCTTGGTAAATGTCGACTCCCCTCACAGCAGGCCTAGAAGGAGGCAGGCAGGAAGATGAAGAGTGAGGAGACAGTGGGGAAAGAAATCAGTGCTTCTGCTGGCCGAGCAGGGCCTGATTGCTCCTTGATGGGGCAGTAATTAATTGCTCCAGAGTGGTGGGTCTGAGACTGCAGAGTTGTGCCTTGTGAATAGGCCCTGGAGGGCGGGGGGAGTTACATTGCTTGTAAGGTCATTAAGAGAATATTATAAGTAATACTCCATGACTCCCTCATTAAATACTAAGTGAGTCATTCAATCTTGGGGTTCTATTTCTATTCCCCATTCTAAATGCAACTTTAATGATTTAAAATCCCTTCAACCCAATTACAGCCCTGTATTCTGATTAGGAACTCTCGCCCATTGTGAGCGGGAACCATTATCCGGCAGCCTATAGCAAAATTAGCACCGAGAGAGGTCGCACTAGGAAATAAATTTTTCCTTGACATTTCAAGACCGATTCTTGGCCAATTACAACACACTCTGTTACTCTAGTAATGTGAAACTGAGCTGCTCCTTGCCATCAAAGGTCACTGGTCAGAAAGATAGGAAAAAAATATCATTCAGAAAAAAAAATGGCCAAAAAGTATGGGAGGGGAGCAAGTCAATGGCAGTGGTGTGGAAGGCAAGGGACCTGGGACAGAGCCTGTCACGCAGGCTCGGCTGCACCTGCTCAGAGTGGAGCTGTGGTAGATCGCGGGCCACAAGGTAACGGGGTGAAGTAGGACGTGGCATCCCACTCCTCTCCCTGCACGGGGATGCTGTGCCATTTAGGGTAGCAATAGGGCTGTGATTAATAAACTCAGAAACAGCAGAGGCAAATGCAGAGAGTCTTTTCGGCTCTGATATAATCCAATGTGGACGCTGCTGGCCATTAGGGTAAAGGCCAGGGTGGGCTCTGCTCTGGACAGCCCAGGCACATGGGGATAATTCCTTCTTTGATGTGTGTCTCCTGGAATGTTGATACACAATTGGTGAGGAGTCTAGAAGTGCACACGTGACCACACGTGTGGTCGAGAGCTGGACACCGGGTGGCTGGGAAGCGGGGAGCACTGAGCATCTCAGGGGTGCATGTGTACTACTGGAGAGGGACCACAGGCTGAAATCAACCAAAAGCCACCTCTGCCACAGCTTCCCCCTCTGGTTCCAGTATTTTGAGTCCTCTACGTGAAAGCCCATGAGAATGAATTCCTCCTTGGCTGGGGGATTTCAGGACTGCTGCTTCCCACACTGCTGGAGGCTGAGTTGCTATGCAGGGCCTGGTGCTTCCTGAACATCTTGGCCATAAACAGTGCAAAGGTGGTGGCTGGTCAGTCACTCCGGAGCCACAGAGGACACAGTGGCTGGAAGAGTTCCTTTGGAAAGGTTCCTACAACTTGCTCTTGCTTGGTGGCTCCAGATGTGAACGCTCTACTTGGCCATTCTGATAAGGGGCCCTGGGTGGGCTTTGCTTCCAACTCCAAAATCCGGGAAGAAACAGAAGGGCAGGAGAAGCAGATGTGGGAACAGCAGATAAGGAGCTCCAGGACACTCAGCCCTGCAGGCTCTGAGGCCGGCCACACAGGAGGCACTCAGAGCAGCCCCTCTGCCATGAAGAGAAGCGGGGCTGCCGACGACTCCACGTCTGAGTCATCCCTTCCTCTCTGACAGTCCTCTGGTTCACATTCAGAATGTCTCCCCTCCATCTTCCCTCCCCCTGCTATTAATCTGATGGCACTGTCATTACAGAGACTCCCTAATTGCCGAAAGCTGATAGTCGTCTCCTTGTTGAGCCCGATTGTAACAAATGCCGTGAATAAACATCACAATTTCCCCTGACCCAGCAGTGTGTGGGGGATACGGTGAAGGCGGCGAGCACACACACAGACACACACACGGACTGGTACAGTCTTCTTAAGCATATGGGGGCCGTCTCATCACTCTAACCTCCCTGACTTTTTTGTTCTCTCGCTTGGTTGTTTCCATGGGAACCACAATAATAATAATCATCATCATAATGAAAGAGGAGGAAGAGCCTGCTGCTCTTCTGTTGAAAGGGGCTTCTATTTACCCACACCTGGAGACCGGTGTCCTCAATGGCCAACTAACGTCCAGCCAGATAACTCAGCTCTTCCTAACCCAGCCTCACCCTTCAGATAAATTTCACTGTCTATCACTCCTGGGTCTTTCTGGGTTGAGACTTTGATGGGGAGAAATGAGAAAGAGGCAGATGAAGGGAGCAGGTGGGTAGGACACCCTGCACCTGAGAATGGCTGGTGCTCCCCTGGGACGTCACAAGGTCTGTCACAGTAACGCAGCTTTCTGAGCCCACAGCTAGCACGGTACTCTAGGAAGAAGCAAAAGATGTGGAACCAGAGACCCAGCTTGCCAATTTACCCTTCCATCTTCCTATCCCAAACAGCCAGCGAGTCAACCAACAAACATATTCTGAGAATCCACTGATCTTTTTGAGAATTGACCACCACTCAGGAGCAGGATTAGCTGCTGGCACAGCTGTGAAAGAGTCACTGGCCTAGCCCTCTTGGGGCGTGCCATCCTATTGGTGACACAGACAAGTACATAAGCAATGTATGATAGGATAGTGCCCAGCACACTCCTTGTACAAGGGAAAAGCATTTAGCACAGATTTGTTGACTGAAAGAAGAAGTTGGTGTGATTAAGAGATTTCAGGGTACAAGGCAACATCTAAAAGGAGAGATCCCTGGAAGTGTGTGTGTCTGTGTGTGCATTAAAGAAAGGTATTCCAAGGTAGGTGGTGCCTAAGATGAAGCATGGAGATGGGCAGGAGATAGCTAGGTAAAGTGTGTTTTGGAAGAAGGCATGAGAAGGGTGTTTGATCGAATATCTCTGGATGGATCTATGGATGATCAACAGATCAAAAAATCAGTGCACAAGCTGAGGCTGTAGTTCCAAATTGTGTGCTGTGCCCTGTGGGCTCAGGAAGCCCATGTTACTAAGACACAGCTGGGGAGTATCCCAGGCAGGGAGGCCAGCAAGTGCAAAGGTCTGCAGGCAGCAGAGAATACAGAAGGAAGCAGCAGTCAGCTCTTTATTCCAGAGTCAGATGTGTGTCCTGAGCAGTATGTGGGGAGGGATGGACTTAGGTAAAATTTTGAGGGTAGCAATGAAAGGCGCAAAGATGTCAGATGATGGAAGGCTTAGGAACACCTAAGCCAAGTTAAGAAAGTAGGATTTTATCCCAAATAAGAAGAGAACCAATGAAAAGTTCTAACAATTGAAAAGATAGTATCATATTTCCATTTCAAAGGCTCTTTCTAGCCAAAGCATGGAGATTGAATTGGCTCAGAGCCAGCCAACATTGGCAAGGCCAGCCAGGGGCTGCTACAGTAATCCCAATGAGAGATCCAGGCAGCCTGAATTATCCAAGAAGAGGTAGGGCTGAAGGGAAATGCTCGGTGTTGAGGGAGATCTGGGAAGCAGAAATGGAGAACTTGGGGTGATACCAAGGTTTATGACTTCTTCATCGGGGTGAGAGTTCATGATATGAGAAGTGAGTTTGGGGAAAACAACATTTTCATGGTAGAACTGCTGACTTTGAGGTGTTTGCAGGTCTGCACATGAAAACACCCAGGGGAGAGTGATTAAGAGTCAGAGAAAAGCCTAGAGCTTTAGATGAGAGGATCATCAACAAATGGCTGTCAGTAGGACCTAGGGACAGGGTGAACCCAACGAGGAACCCCAGAAGCCCAACATTTCTGGGTAAGAGGAAGTAGACCTCTAAAAACTACTTCAAAGGACAGCTAGATAGGTCCAGGGAATCAGGGAACTATGGTTTCCAGAAATGAGGACAGAGAAGCTGAATGACTTCAGGAGGTCAGGTGCGTTAAGTGCAAAGTCCCCCTTGGAGGGAACAACAGCAAAGCTGGTGGTTCTCTTGGTGACAAAACTTTCAGTGGCAGGCACCATGAAGAGGGGCTAAATGTGAACCAAAAATGTAGAGATGCCAAGTATAACCTATGACTAAGAACGTTTTATGGTTTTGACAGAGAAAAGCCAAAATAGAAGTGGGACAAGAAATCAAAAAAGGACTTTAAATAAGAAACGGATTTGTTCATGTTTAATTGCTAAAGAGAAACAGTAGAAAGTACAAGGTAGGAGGGCATGGGAAAGAGAAGGGACATTATTAAACAGAATTCTGAGGATATGGGAGTGAACAATGTACATGGTATCACTAGAAGATTCAGCTTTGGGGACCAGAGGGAGGGTTCTCCTGAAGAGGATCAAAGGCAGAAGGGAAGGAGGGCTCATGGCTTTGTCAGCAGCAGGTTATGAGAGCGCTTATATTTTTTCTTCATTAATTTAGTCATCTGTCCATTTTTCAGCACATGTTTTTTGGGCACCTGCTAAAATGTGTGCATGGTAGGAATATAAGACATGGTGTCTGACCACATGAAACTTGGACATAATGGGAAAGTTAAGCAAGGAATGAACACATGTGGTATGTGTTATAATTAGGAAGTACAGGATAACTATGAAAGGACAGTTGTCAGGAAAAGCCTCCCTGAAAATATCTGTTTTCCTATGACAAAACCAGAAAGAGTTTGTCAAAGGAAAAAAGGCCAACTTAGAGGCAGAGTCATCCTCTGGAGTAAGAGAAAAATATTAAGATCAAAAGGGTTATGTTGAATGGAGAAGATCAGAAATAGCCACTGCAGAAAATAGGAGAGAGACAAAACAGGGAAAGAGAATCACCGGGTCTAGGCAAGGTCATGAATTTTTAGAGGTGCAACTATAAAGAAATGTATTTTCTCCAGCAGCACCTAGTGGAAACGTGAATTTTTCTGGAGTTGAGCTTTGCCAGAGAATGTGACTCAAGGATAGTGGGTGAGAAAGTTGATGTTGACAGTGGTAGATGAAGCCACGGATTGCTGCATGCAGGCTGGTGAGGGAGGAACGGAGGAAGGGATGAGTTTGAAGGATGGAGAAAAAGTAGAGCGTTCAAGGAGATTTAGATCCCAATGAGGTCACAGAAGAGAACTTGTTAAAGCAGCAAGCTGGGAAGGATGGGGGGTGCGTGGAGGTGGGCAAAACATAGGATATTCAATTTTCTGACTTAGTGACTGGGTATACTGGGCATGATCATAAAGTTGAGAGGGTAAGCATGGGATGGAATTGAAAACGGAAGGGAGGTGAAATTCAGTAGACGTGAGGGGAGTTGGGCAACCCTGAATGTACAAGGTGCTGGAGGAGTCAGCGCACATGTGGCCAGCAGGTCTGAGCAGAGAGGAAGCCTCCAAACCCTAGGAGCAAAGTGTTAATACCTGGGAGCTTCAGGAAGATCACGGAAAATGCATAATATGAAAAAATTATGCATGGGTTTCAAGAACTTTTTACACCAAAATCAACTCATACTAACTTCTAACATGTCTGAACAGGATCTAGTTTGAGGTACTAAGAAGGATAAGTGAGTTTTAAAAGGATCCCTGTCAGAGCAACAAGCCTTCTACTAAAATCAAAGCGAGAATGAACATCAATTTACAGTGAAGCTGAGGTAGAGGAACGGGGAAACCGCTGATGCTTTACAAAGAGTTCAGCTGGTCTATGACGCAAAGAAATCGGTGATTTAAAAATGGATAATGAGTTTTAAGAAGAGATGAAGCAATGCCGAAAATGAAGCCTGTGGTGGCAGACCATCCACGTCAATTTGCGAGAAAAAATTCATCTTGTTCTTGCCCTAATGGAAGAAGTCCAACAATTACCAGCGGAAACAATAGTCAACACCATAGACAGCTTTCTTGAGTGGTTTGGCTTACATGATTCGGACTGAAAAATTAAAGTGGTTCAATCCTTCTACTCAATAAGTGCCAAAATCATTGCTCCCAGCTCAGCAGCAGACAGCAGTAGAGCTATCCATGGAAAATTTAAACAAGTAGGATGAAGATCCTGAAGCATTCCTTTGAAGAACTGAAACATGCCTTTACCAGTATGATTCTGAAGTCAAGATATAATCAAAGCGAAGGTTCCCAAGACATAGCCTTGGGAGCCCTGAGAACTGCATTCTGTTCAGTGGACCAGTCATGGACAAAAATCATGACTTGGGATGCTCTGATATTTTGCTTGTTGACTTTCTGGAGGATTGAAGGATAATAACAGCCACGTATTATGTGAGTATATTGAGAAAGTGGCCAGAGCGTTACAGCAAGACATCTGGGGGAGGTTCCCAGGAGAGCCCTTCCCCGCAGCCACAGTGCCCCTGCTCCCATCAAACAAGGGCAATTGTGTGAGAGTCTCAAAGGGAAATCATTAGGCATCTACCTTATAGTCCTATTTTGGCTCCTTCTGACTTCTTTTTGTTTCTTAAAATAATCTTTAAAGGGCACCCATTTTTTCTCCAGATAATAATGTAAAACAGACTACATTGACACAGCGAACTCCCCAGGATCCTCAGTTCTTCAAGGTTGAACTGAATGGCTGACATCATCACTGAAATAAGTACCTTGAACTTGATGGTGCTTTTGGTGAGATATGAAAGTTTATATTTTTTATTTTCATCTTTTACTTTCATTTTTTCCACAACTTTTTGAAATCTCACAATATAGGTGCTTTTCTATGTCAGCCATTGGGCTATGTCTACATTATTTTTATTGTTCTTGAGATGAGGTCTCATTATGTTGCCCAGGCTGGATTCAAATTCCTAGGCTCAAGCGATCCCCTTGCCTCAGTACCCCGAGTAGCTGGTTTACATTCTACTTTGGAAGGGATCTTTTCAGACAAGCATTAGTAGATTTAAAGAGCTACCATGGCTTTTGAAGAGGTAACGTCCATTCTGGTGGGAAGTGAAAGAAAGTCTTACTGAGTCATGCCAATGTGCACCACTATGGCATTAACAAGCCATGTGGTTTTTAGGCTTTAGAAAGTTAAATGAGGATGAAATGGTCTTGGCTTATTGCTCTGGAGGTGTACATACACATATTTGCAGATGTGTGTGTGTGCGTGAATGTGCGTGTTTGAATTCACGTACAAAACAACTTCCTAATGATCCATCCTGAGCCCCAAATCTCACAATTTCCTTCACCAATCTAATTCCCATTCAGCTCAAAAGCCTAGTCCTGCCTTCCAGAATATTCTGGCTGACAGTGAACTCTTCCTCATTCGTGCCAAATCCATCAGTTAGCAACTGCTTGCATATTCTTTTATATATTTCCGTCGCTTCCTTTCCATGAATCTTCTCCCTTCAACTGCATTAAATGGTCCTCAAGACTGTGTAGAGACTTTGTCCTGTAGTTTCGTATTTCTCCTATACCCAGCCCTGGGCTGGGTACACATCTGGAATCCAAGTGCTGTTGCCTAATCAATTCTCTTCATTCCCACTTGCCATAAGCTGCCTAACTATTATAATATCTCCACATAACCTCTTAGAAAAGCAGCACATGAAACAAGTACATTTCACAATTTTCTGAGATTAAAATCCAAACTAAAGCCAGTTAGCTAGATAAGAAATTTCCATGGAGATGCAGTTAAAAAGCTCTCAGGGTAAGTAAGAACCTTTAGAGACTGTCTGGCTCACAAGCTTCTAGGGCTTCCCAGAGCCCACAGGAATACAGAGATGATGTGCAGGTAAAAACTAAGTGGCCAGATGGCCAGACTCTCCAGTAGGGCCAGCACTCAGCCCCTGGGCCCAACCATTTTAGCACAGTGTCCAGTAGTAGCCAAAGTTACCCATGGAGCCTGCAGGATGAGAGCTGTCTTTATCAAGCAAAGCTGCCTACCCTTGGCTGCTGGGGATTTTGCACAAATGTTCAAACCCAGTGATGATCTTTTTGGCTTAGAGTTTTGGTACCAAGATAAGCCCTGTCTGCTCTTTGAAAAGCAGTCCAGCTGAGTGGGCCATGTGGGCACAGCTGGTGGACACCTGCTGCAGTGACTGCACATTTAGTCACTTGGCAAATTAAAAAATGTCCTACACAGACTGTAAGCTGACTCTCAGTTGCTTACGCAATGGGAGGGCCAAGGACCATTGATTTCTTTTCAGCATGCTTTCATGATAAAACTTACCTGAGCTTCACAATAACTCTTCAAGATCAGGCTCTGAAGGCTTGGAATTTGGGAGCTATGAATTTAGTTCACACAGACACAGGACTGCAGAAACTCTTCCAATTTGCCACATACCCACTTAACCTCAAACCACATTGTGCAAAGTAAATTTTCTCCATTAATTCCATGTTTATTTTTTATTAATTTAACAGAGTCCGCAAGAAAGTGCTGGATTTCAAAATTTAAAAATCAGCTGCCGAAATATAGGAGATGGAGCACTGCCTTAAAAACAGTTTTGGCCAAAAAAATCTGTCATTAGTTGACATCAATTTTAGCTGAACAAAATGGTCTAATGTGACTGCTCAAAAGTCAATGCATTACAAGATCATATTAGTAGGAGTATAAAATATAAAGCAAAAGAGAGCAGGGTCCCATCATGCTTCTCACTGCTCAGATCTCATCTAGAGCTGTGAGCTCAGCTTTAGGGCACCAGGAAAGAGCATCTGGAAAGGACAAAAATCAGGGCACAGGCCCATCTCAGGAACTACCCATCAAATAACCCTAGAAAAGAGAAGATGTATCATCATTGTCTTCAAGAATGTGAAGGCCTGCCATATACAAGAGGAGTTAGCCTGGCTCTATATTAGAACAAATGGACACCATTTATAAAATAGGAGATTTTGACACATAAACAGGAAAAAATAAAAAGAAAGAAAACAAGCTTTCTAATCCTGGTAGTTAGCAATGGAAATGGCTGGGCCAGGGGATGGTGACTTCTCCCATGGCTGGAACGACAACAGTATCATCAACATCACCATTAACAACCCTAATTAACAGGAGACACAGCAAATGAAAGCACAGTTTGGAAGCATTAAATAATTTTCCTCGTGTGCTAGAGGGTTTGTAGATGTTGATTCTGGGATTTAAACCCTGGTCAGCTGGGTTTTAGTCCTAAGCTTGTATCCATTAAATTGTACTGGCTCCACACCTACCTCATAGAATTCTGATGAGGAATGAGAGATGTTGCATGAAAATCACCCAGAGAAGCAGCTGGAAGTCTTGGTGGTCTTCATGATCATTGGCTGTTATTGTTGTTAGTACCACTATTTTCATTATTATGCACCATATGCATCACTGACTAGAAGGATAGGCTAGATGACATTTAAGTTTAAGATAACTTGGTTCTCTAAGTGAAGTTGGGCCTTCTGAGCGACATGGCCTTGCATTGCTACCAGCACTGGGTTCACTCCATGAAACTGTCTGTTGTCCCTACTACTATGCAAGGGTCAAGTGCATGTCTCTGCAAAGTCAGGTCAGATGCCACCCTGAGGTTCTGCATTTAATCCTATAGTTGGACTTCTCTTTTTTCAAATCCCATTCAGAATTGGCAAAATTCCATTTGCTGATTCAAAAAGGGGAAAGAGGTTTTGAAAAGGCTTATAACAAAGGCTCATAAGCCTTACAGATCAAACAGCTCTTAAAGAACAACATTTTGATGAGTTAAGTGTAAAAGAACCAGAAACATACGGATTAAATTCCCCTTGAAATTTGAATGCATTTAAAAATTGAAGGGAAAAGCACTTGGCAAAATGCATTGGGGTCCTTTGCTGAATCTAAAACATTTAGAAAAACGGCTTGAGACATCTTGCCCAAACGAGGCAGCTCCCCATTTCTATCTGGCTTCCTTTAAATGCTATTTTTTTTTTCATGTCTCTTAGGAGACAATTTCAGCCTCCCAGTTCCCCTCTGTTTCTTCTCCCTTAAGGGTGAACTGCTAATTAGCAAGATATTTGTGTGCTGGAAGAAGCAGTTTGCCTTCTGAAATGGGGACCACTTAGGTCATGGGGTGGCACTAACCCAGGTAACATGGTGGTAAGCAAGGTGCAGCGATGGTCAGAGCTACTCGGCGGAGGGCTAAGCCTTACTCTTCAACATGCTAACCCCTGTGCAATAGATTTGCTGATGAATAAAGCCTTACATCAATGACTCTATCAGTTCCTAGGGGCCTGAGACTCACCACGCCATGCAGTCTCATTTGGAATTCTTGGGAAACTACTCCTACACCAGGAGAACTACAAAGATGAACTGACTTTACAAGGAGACAAAATGTCATTGAGCCTAATGTATCTATTTGCCCTTCCCTGGTGGTGGCATGTCATGGTCTTCAAAGTGACAGTAGAAAGCAGGTGTTGATCCTCTCACATAAGGCAGTGAAATACGAGTTCTTCCATTCATACTATGTTTTGATGCATCCTTTTATACACTTCTATTTTTTGAACATTTGAATGTTGGATAATTTGCTCCATGTATATTAGTATGAGCGTACAAAAATTTTTAACTCATCAACAAATACAGTAAAACCACCCAAGGGTCTGCAGGAAACTCATAAACATACTGAGATGGTCAACTAAGGAGCTAGGCCTACTATACTGATACATACACGTGGTGCATGTCCAGTCTATGAAAATTAGGTCAATTTAAGGAGGTGGTCAGTGTAGAGAGGTGGCCAGCTATGGAGGTTCTACTGTACATGTATATTAGAGGTGATACTCAACAGATCTTTGTTGGTTTTATTTTATATGTTTTGTTTTCCTATTGGTGGATATAAGCAATCAAAAAAACTTAAGAGACCACTGTCTGGTAAACACACCATATCTTTGAAGCAGATAGGTTCAGGCTGGAATTCTGCCTCTGTACCTTACCAGCAATATGGCCTTTAGGAAGTCACTTCATGTCTCTGAATCTCCACTTCCTCCTATGGAAAATGAGATTGTACTACCTTTGAAGGTCATGGTGGGGGTTATACAGTGGGGGGTAGAAATATTTTAGCCTTACACCCCTGGAAGATTCTTGGCTTACAAGGGCTCAGTAAATGACAGCTGTTATTGTTTTCTTTATTTCTTCTTGCTGTTTCTATTCTATAGGCATGAATTTCCTATGAATTCCAAACTTTATTGAAATCTTCCTCTAGTAAGTGGGAGCAGAATAGTATATATTTCAGATTGTCATTTCAAACCAGAGTTGAAGATACCTAAGTCTGCCATCACCTTTCTCAATGGAAGTCTATAAAGCTACCAATGAGCAGACTGAATTCTAAGTCTTTCCATACTCCTTGTCTGAAGGCCTGGACAAGATCACCCTGTGTCTTCTAAAGTGTCAACATGTCCACAGGGTTGGTTGATGACAATGACTGATTTTCCAGCAGGGGGAAGGTGAGTGTGGATAAACCAGGGTCCCCAGTGTCAGCTGAATACAAAGACAGACTCTTCAACTTGCCAAAGACTTAGAGAAAACCTCTTGTAGGGGATATAAAAGGCTAAGAATTGTAGTACACCTTGTCTGTTTTAAAATGTCTATGTTTTGGAGACAAACATGGATGTGTACTCAAAACACTGTCATTCCTTATGGTGGATGCCAGTAAGTCCTAGTGTCCCCAGCTACACGGAAGCTGAGGCAGGAGGATCACTTGAATCCCAAAGTTTGAGGTTGCTGTGAGCTAGGCTGACACCATGGCACTCTAGCCAGGGTAACAGAGCGAGACTCTGTCTCTAAATAAATAAATAAACAACAACAAAAAAAAAAACCTCATCATTTCCCACTATAAATGGTGTCTGCCCAACCCCAGGTCATTCTTTATCAAATCACCTTTTCTTACCTAGAACTTATTGCCAACCAAAATTATTTTAACTTAATAATCTTTCTGTTTCCCCATCCTCTGTGAGAATGTTTAGCTCTAGCAAAGAGGGGACTTGATCAGCTCTGTACATCACAGTGTTAAACCCCCCTGCCTTCTGTATTAGTTCTGGCTTCTTTTCTTCAACTTTGGACCACCATGGAGGGCAGCTAATACAACCTTGACCCAAATCCCACCCACATACTGTTCTAGTAAATGAATTTGTTTTGGGACCCAGCCATGCCTACTTAATCCCTCATTCCCTGTAGCTGCTTCTGTGGTGCAAGTGCAGAGGTGAGTTGTTGCATGGGCCCAACACAGCCCACAGACACTTAAATACTATTTGGCCCTTTACATGAAAGATCTGTTGACCCCTGGCCCACAAAAAGTAAACAGAAGTTATAGATATAAAAAAATAATATATATGAATAGATATATATATAGCAAGCAGGACAAAAAAACACGTAACAGTTGGAGGGAAGCTGTTTCCACAACACATACTCATTAAGTCAGATTAATGCAGCTATTTAGCATGAAATGTATGGGGTAATCAATACTATTGTGACTACTGGGTAAAAAAAAAAAAAACAAATGATGAAAGCATGCCATTGATTATATACCCAACAACCTGTCAACATTTACCTTAGTTCAGGTAAAGGCAGGCAAGATAAAGGTTACCTATTGCATAAGAAAAGTTAGATTTTCAGCCAATTATCAAACATTTTGAGATAGATTAAGATCTGGGGAGACACTTTTTCTTCTTGAATTCTGGCTTTAGGCTGTTGAACATTTTCTTCAAACTTTTAGAGGGAAGTATTAGGGAAAGAATGGAAAGACTCATCCTTTAATCTAAGCATTTGTATACTTTTCTGGGAAGAGGCTATGTGCTAAAAAAATCTTTAGAGAAAATGAATAAACATTTATTTTTAGATTTCTGTGTAGATTGCAATTATCTATACTCTCCAGACTAATAATAGTTTGAAAAATCTAGAGCTGTTTGGAGATGACAGGAGCTTTGTTTGGACCTGAAATCATCAGAAATTTTCTTCTTTCTTACATACACGCATGTACAGAACAACCAAGAAAAGATACCACTTGAAGAAATGCAAACCATCTTCAAGTAGGATTCTAGAGCAAGTCCTTGTTAGCCTTTCAATGCTGGAGTATCAAAAACCCCATTGTACCTCAGTTTTAAAAAATGTTTTCATGTTTTAATGTTTCTTTTTTTAAATGTGAAAATCTTCATTGGGCATAGTGGCTTATACTTATACTCCCAGACTCCTAGCATCTGGGAGTCCAAGGCAGGAGGATCACTTGAGGTCAGGAGCTTAAGACCAACCTTAGCAACAGTCAGATCTTGTCTCTACTAACTGTAGAAAACTTAGATGGATGTTGTGGCAGGTGTCTGTGTTCCCAGCGACTTGGGAAGCTGAGGCAGGAGGATTACGTGAGCCTAGGAGTTTGAGGTTGCTGTGAGCTAGGCTGAGACCACAGAAATCTAGCTGGGAAGACTCTGCCTCAAAAATAATTATTATTATTGTAATAATAATATTTAATATGATATCCACCCTCTTAAAAAATTAAGTGTACAATATAGCATTGTCACTGCAGGTACAATGCTTCTAACCTCTAGAACTTACCCCTCTCTGCACCCCCTCCCCCACCTAGTATTAGCTCATCTACTGCCTTCGTATTAGAATTGAGCATATTGGATTTTTGCTTCTCCATTCTTGTGATACTTTACTAAGAAGAATGTATTCTACCTCTATCCAGGTTAATACAAAAGATGTAAAGTTTCCATCTTTTTTAATGGGTGAAAAGTATTCCATGGTATACATATAACACAGCTTGTTAATTCATTCCTGGGTTGGTAGGAGGGAACCGGGGATTGTAAATTGAGCTGCAATAAACATTCTAGTGCAAATGTCCTTATGATAAAATAATTTTCTTCTGGGTATATTTCTTAGTAATGGGACTGTAGGATCAAATGTGAGGTCTAATTTGAGTTCTTTAAGGATTCTTCATACTTCCTTCCAAAATAATTGTATTAGTTTGCAGTCCCACCAGGAGTGGACAAATATTTCCTTCTCTTCACACCCATGCCAGCATCTGTAGCTTTGATATTTTGTGATGTGGGCCCAAAGCAATCTACAGATTCAGTGCAATCCCCATTAAAATACCAACATCATACTTTCAAGATTTGGAAAGAAAAAATAATTCTTTATTTTGTATAGATACAGAAGAAAATCCATATAGCCAAGACAATTCTTAGTAATAGAAACAAAGCTGGGGGCATCACCTTACCAGACTTTAGGCTATACTATAAGGCCACAGTGATCAAAACAGCATGGTATTGGCATAAAAATAGAGACACTGACATTTAGAAGTGAATAGAAAACGATGAGATGAAAATAACCTCTTACAGCCACCTGATCCTTGATAAACCAAAGAAGAACATACACTGGGGCAAAGAATCCCTATTCAACAAATGGTGCTAGGAGAACTGGATAACCACATGTAAAAGACTGAAACTGGACCTATACCTCTCACCACTTACAAAAATCAATTCAATATAAATGAAAGATTTAAATCTAAGGCATGAAACAATAAAAATCCTCAAAGAAAATGTGGGGGAAACACTTGAAAATATCAGCCTGGGGAAAGAATTGCACTTCTGTGGCAACTGCAACAACAAAAAAATAAATAAATGGGACTTAATTAAACTGAAAAGCTTCTGTACCGCTCAGGAGACACCAACCAAAGCAAACAGACAACCTTCAGAATAGGAAAATATATTTGCATGTTATGAATCAGACAAAGGCTTAATAACTAGGCTCTACAGAGAACTCAAATCAATCAACAACAACAACAACAAAAGACCCAACCATCCCATATATCAGTAGGGAAGAGACACGTATAGAACCTTCTCTACGGAAGACAGATGAACGGCCAACAAACACATGAAAAAATGCTCATTGTCCCCACTAATCAGAGAAAGGCAAATCAAAAACCACCCTAAGATATCACCTAACCCCAGTGAGAATAGTCCACTTCATTAGCTATTTAAAACCCTGTAATATATGATTGTTAACTATTGTCATCCTTGCTATAGTTAATCATCCTTGCTGTAGCTCCATCAGTGCTATAGAACACTACAATATATTCCTATCTAGCTGTAACTTCGTACTTTTTAACAAAGCTCTTCACTGTATATAAATACCACATTTTCTTTATCCATTCATCCATCGGTGGATATTTAGAGTGTTTCCATGTCTTGGTTGTTATGAATAGTGTTGAAAAGTGCAGCAATGATTCTCAATTAGGAATTTATTTTAGGATCTATATGTGTATTTTACATGGTGCTTGACTTTCTAATTCTCCTAACCTTAAAAAGCCATCACTAAATCAACAAATACCTAATCGTCAGTGGCACCCTCAAATCAAACTAATATATTTTGGAGGTGGGAGACCAAAAGAGAATAGTAAAGAACCCATTTTTCCCAAAATATCGTCTCCAAAATTTTTTTTTTTTTTTTGAGACGGAGCCTCAAGCTGTCCCCCTGGGTAGAGTGCCATGGCATCACAGCTCATAGCAACCTCTGACTCCTGGGCTCAAGCGAGTCTCCTGCCTCCGCCTCCCAAGTAGCTGGGACCACAGGCGCCCGCCACAATGCCCGGCCATTTTTTTTTTTTTTGTTACTGCCATCATTGTTGTTTGGCGGGCCCGGGCTGGGGATTCGTACCCACCACCTTAGGTGTACATGGCTGGCGCCTTAGCCGATTGAGCCACAGGCGCCGAGCCATCGTCTCCAAAATTAATGCTCACTACTGGCATAAAAGGACCCAGATGTTAACCCCCCTATTTCATTATAAGCTCTCCTTCTAAGACAGGTGTCTCCACCCATCTGTCTGCAGAGTCCCCCCTAAAACAGCAATGCACCCTGAGAAATGGAAAGCCATGTCTGTACAAACAAGGCCTGCTGTCCTCAGGGCCAATTCGTAATGTCCATTCCGTAGCTCATGAGTTTCCTTCCCCTGAGCCCTTTCAAAAAGACTACCAAGTTCATTGCAACACACAAAGGTACCCACAACTGAGCATTGTTTTCCAGACAACCCATTATTTAGTGGCCAATTGCAAAATTAGTTGAGGGAGAATCTGTGTGGAGAGATAAATCTTTCTTTGACATTTCAAGACTCATCCTGAGCCAATTAGACCAGCCACTGTAACAGGAGCTGATAGCACACACTTCAAGGAAGTAGAACCTGGAAGTTCCTAAAAAAAACCCTTAGCAGACCCAGCGTCCTCTCTAGTCTGTGACTTGAGGGGGAAGGAGGTGTGAATGTCAGTATATGGCAAAAGCAACCCCAAAATGGGTTTGTGGCCAGAAACGAGAGATGGGCAAAAAAAAAAAACCCCAAAAACAAAAACAAAGAATAGAATTGAGAAATTGCAGGCATTGAGAAGCTTTTTATAGGAGGACTGGCTACTTAGCAATAACATTCACTTTGGCCTCTGAATGCAACCTTGGGCCACACAGGGGCCTGGACAACTAGACAGATGAATTAGTGATGTCTTATTTCAAAACAGAAATGACCTTAATGGTTAGCTCGGAGAGTTGCATGCAGAGTTTTGCCCTGAGGTTTTTAAGGATTATTCTAGGTCAGGGCTCTTTGAATTTCTTCCCATGCTATTTAAATGGACCTATATTCTTCAATCACCTTTATGGAAAGAAAGGTAAAGCCACTGTCCTTTTAACAATATTCATAGCTTGCTGTTGCCAAAGCTCATTCCTTTCAGAGGAACCAGGTACTCTGCAAACTTACTACAGCTAACACAGGGCACTGCTATGTCACCAAATTACTATGTAAGCATTGCTTCACTAAGTTGTGGAACATTCCAAGGGTAAGCATGCACATCCGCTCCCGTTTTCCTGGTTGGATAAACTGAGACCAGGGATGACAATTCCCATGCTTAAGATCTCCAAAGTAAAGAACAATAGTTCATTTTCATTGGATTCTCTCCATAAATAGAAAAATCCCTATTTTGGCTCCTTATTTTTTCATATGGAAAGACACTTAATTTGGAGGCTCTCAGCCTAGAGAACTGCCAAATTCTGTTTTCCAGTGCCAATGACACAAAGCCCCAGGGGCCCCCAGGACAGGCAGAGCTAGTGCTTCGCTAAGCCGAGGGACTCTGCTGCGGGCTGTGCTGCAGGAGAGCCAGACTCGAAAGCCAGCCTCATTTTTCAGAAATGACACCGTCTTCGGATTTGTCGGGATCTGGCCATGGAGTAAGTTTCAGAACGTGTTTGTCAGAAACTTCTCTCGGAAGAGTTCCCAGGAGAAAACCTCTCTTGCCCTCAGCAGTACAATCAGAAGCCCCCCGCCCTCACGGCCCAGGCACCCCCACTGCAGCAGAGAAAGCACCAAGCCCCACAGAGGCCTGTGCAGATCTCTCCCGGGGAGGTGGGGAGATTTGTGTACTCGGTGTTCTCCCATTGAACCAGGCCTCCTGTCTTCCATAAAACTAAAAATAAGAAGGATAACAAGAAAGATTTATCTGAGTCTGAAAGGAAGTTCTGACATTACCATAATGGCATCTCTCCAGAAAGTCTGCTCTTCCCTTTCCACTCACATCTCCACTTCATATTTCTCTGAAAATATAGCTAAGGGGAACTATTCTTTCCCCATGGTTCACAACAATCAGATTGCCCAAGCTAGCACACACACCCACAAAAGTTGGTTAGTTAATTACTCACCAACAGAAATACTAGGAGCGGCAAATGAGTTGCATGCATATGTGTTTGAGAACCCTCATTGTTCTAAGAGACTCCTAATTACATGTTTCCTCTGCTATCTACCCCCTTCCCCTCCCTACTTCCCTACGGGAGTCTGAGTAACACAATCATAGAAGATTCTAAAGAGGCTTGTCATATCCTGGGGTTTACAAGACATGGTATTCAAAAGGCAGTGATGTTAATATTGTTTTAAAGTATGCTGACTGCTTGGGGGGTTTGCAGCCATCTGTGTGCATTAACCCCTTTCTGTGTCAGGGGAAAGGCTGGGGTTGGCTCAGTCACGGAATTATACTGCCTGCCTTTCCACTCTCTTGATCTACCCAGTCATTGTTTGGGGGCCAGCAGGTATGATTTATTAGTGGGAAACATGGCCTAGTAGGCCTTGGTATAATAGGCATCTACTGATTATGCTGGAGCCAATCCCTGAAAGAACCACTGTTAGTATTAACTCCAAGGGTTGTCTCCAGGTTATCCAGGTGGGGTGTGGGTTACAAGCACAGGATACTTTTTTTAGAATCGTAGTTCAGGACTCCTAATACAGGTCTATTGCTACTGATTGATGACCTGGTTATCATATAAATAGAATAAGTATTTGATTGTATATTAAAGGTTAAAACAAGCTATTTGTATAAATCTGATAAAAGCTATGGACTCCAAATCTAGAAAAATGTTCTCTCTCCTCTCTCACACGCGCATACCTATCACAGCATCACACTCATAATTCTGGGATGTTCACAGACTTCTTGAAGCTCATCTGGGTCTAGCAGCCCCAGCATAAGAGATCTCATGTTATTACAAGTTTGACTTCTAAATGTTTATCACTGCCCTTCCCCACATTTCCATTATAACCATGTCTAATGGATTTGAATGACTCTTTCAGTTTTCTTGTACTTCAATCAAATGATGTCCTCATTGATGTGAGGGAAACAGTCTCCTACCACAGTGATTCATTCTTAACCATGCACAGGCATTGAGGACATACCCTAGGAAAGCCCTATGGACATCTGGTGCTGGTCAGTTTTATGTTAACTTGGCTAGGCTGTCCTACCTAGTTATTCAATCAACTACTCAGCTAGTCATTGCTGTAAGGATATTTTTAACACTCATAATCAAATTGACTTTTTTGGTTTGTTTTCTTTTGAGACAGTCTCATTCTGTTGACCAGGATAGAGTGCTGTAAGTCACAGCTTACAGCAACCTTGAACTCCTGGGTACAAGCCATCCTCCTGCCTCAGCCTCGGAAGTAGCTAGGACTTACCAGGGCCTGCCACAACACCAGCTAATTTTTTAAATTTTTTCATAGAGATGGTCTTGCTCTTGCTCAGGCTACTCTTGAACTCATGAGCTCAAGTGATCTTCCCACCTTGGCCTCAAAATTGAATTGATTTTAAATAAAGGAAATAAATTATCATATATAATCCAGGTGGTCCTCATCTAATCATTTGAAAGGTCTTAAGAGGAGAACTAAGATTTTTTGGCAAGAAATTCCATTTGTGGACAGAAGTTTCACCCCATGCAGGAGAGTTCCAGCTGTCTTTCCTCCTGGCCCGCTCTACAGATTTCAGACGTGCTGAGCCAGACTCCAGGATTATGTAAGCAAATTCCTTGCAATAAATCCCCTAAGATGTCCCCTATTGGGTCTATTTCTCTGGTTAAACCCTAACTAATGCAGATTTTGGTACAGGAAAGTGGGGTGTTGCTAGAAAAAAAATCCAAAAATACGTTTAGCTGGTTTTAGTATTAGACGAAGGATAGAGGCTGGAAGAATTCACAAGTGGATGATAAAAAAAGCTTAGATTTTTTTATAACAGGTTATTCAGAAAAGCACTTCTGCTGAGGTTTCAGAAGAAAATTAGAAGCATGTTACTAGAACTTGTAAGATGGCAATCCTCATTACCTAGTGGCAGAAAACTTAGATTATTTGTGTCTTATGGTTAGTGGAAAGAAGAATTTATAAACCATGAGTGTGGATATTTCACTAAGGTGATTTCTGAGCATTGTTAAAAGTGAAGCTTGATTTCTCCTTTCTGCCTACAGTAAAACATGCAAAGAAAAAGATAAAATGAAGAGAGAAGTGCTAAACAAAAGGATTTCCCAGCCCTTATAATCTGAGAAATGTACAGTCTATTTAAATTGCAAACAGTGCCCAAATTAGGAGACCCACTGTTAGCAAAATGTGCCCTGGAGAAAAGGCCAAGGGTATGTCTGGACCACCTCTTGCTAATCAAAGATATTAGGTGTCAGACTCATCAATATTAGCAGAAATAAGAAATAAAGATGGGCGCTTGCTCAGGAAAGTTCTATGGAGGACCCTCTTGTCTAGTGGTATGAATCTCTTTGACATACACAGGAGATTCACTAAGTTTTTGAGAATGTGATATCAGTAGAAACATTTCCAGCTAAGACTAAAGGAATGGGGACATAACAAAATGACAAAAAAGCTGTTAGACTCACAAAATTCTACAGACATCAAACAAGCCGATAAAAAAAAAAAATACTGAGTTGCACACATGTGCAAGGAAACGGAAGCGTGAATCTGAGGGCTCAGCCTCGGGCCCCGAGGCCAGAACTGTGGGGTCAGAAGGCGGCACTCTGAGCCACGGAGGATTAGTCCCCGGCCTTGTACTTAACGAAATTTGCCATGCTAAATTTTAAGATACTTGAGGTTGGTGACCTTTGTCTTTCTTTCATTTCCTCCCTTTGGAACAAGAGTGTTTATGTTGCTATCCTATTCTTACCCTCCCACTGAATGTCAGAAACAGATGACTTGTGCTCTAGTTTCACAGGTCCACAGGTGGAGAGGAATTTTCCCTCAGTGCACATATCCGATTTAAATACTGAAATTTGGGACTTTAGTGGATAATGATATTTAGATGAATGTGAGTCGATGCTATAACAGTCTGAAATTGGGGGGAGGTGTTGGTATAACGTAAATATATTTTGCATATGGGGACAGACATGAATCTTTGGTAGCCAGAGAGTAGGAAGACTATTATAGGTTAAAAAATATCCCCTCAACCCTAACTACATCCTAATCCAGGGATTTCCATTGGTGTACCACAAACATTTTTAAAGATCATTAATTAAAATATTTTTGACAGAAGTTCAAAGTACAGTAAGTATGTTCTGTTTTTAATTCAATTTTTTTTTTTTTTGAGACGGAGCCTCAAGCTATCCCCCTGGGTAGAGTGCCATGGCATCACAGCTCATAGCAACCTCCAACTCCTGGGCTCAACTGAGTCTCCTGCCTCCGCCTCCCAAGTAGCTGGGACCACAGGCGCC
>CAUYQV010159830.1:0-14627 GCA_963574575.1 Galagoides demidoff | reverse complement strand
ATCTTTTAAGTATGACAGTGGGACTTTAATAGGGATAGCATTAAAATTATATATTGCTTTGGGTAGTATGGACATTTTAACAATGTTGATTCTTCCCAGCCATGAGCATGGTATATTTTTCCATTTGTTAACATTTTCAGCTATTTCTTTTCTTAGAGATTTATAGTTCTTTTTATAGAGATCTTTCACATCATTTGTTAGGTAAACTCCCAAACATTTCATCTTCTTTGAAACTACTGTAAATGGAATAGAGTCCTTGACTGTTTTTTCAGCCTGACTATTATTGCTATATATGAAGGCTACTGATTTATGAGTGTTGATTTTGTAGCCTGAGACACTGCTGTATTCCTTGATCACTTCTAAGAATTGTGTAGTAGAATCCCTGGTGTTTTCCAGGTATACAATCATATCTAGGAAGAGTAAAAGTTTAATCTCTTCTGATCTTATATGGGTACCCTTGATTGCCTTTTCTTCCCTAATTGCGATGGCTAAAACTTCCGTTATGATGTTAAAGAACAATGGAGTCACTGGACAACCTTTCCTGGTTCCTGATCTGAGTGGAAATATTTCAATTTAACTCCGTTCAATACGATATTGGCTTTGGGTTTGCTGTAGATGGCCTCTATCAATTTGAGAAATGTCCCTTCTATACCAATTTTCTTAAATGTTCTGATCATGAAGGGATGCTGGATATTATCAACAGCTTTTTCTGCATCAATTGAGAGAATAATATGGTCTTTGTTTTTTAATTTGTTTATGTGATACATTCATAGATTTACATATGTTGAACCAGCCTTGCGATCCCGGGATAAAACCCACTTGGTTGTGGTGTATAATTGGTTTGATGTGTTCCTGGATTCGATTTGTTACTATCTTGTTGAATATTTTCACATCAATATTCATTAGTGATATTGGTCTATAATTTTCTTTTCTTTTTGGGTCTTTTCCTGGTTTGGGGATCAAGGTGATATTTGTTTCATAGAATGTGTTGGGTAATATTCCTTCTTTTTCTATATTTTGGAAGACGTTAAGTAATATACGTACTAGTTCCTCTTTAAAGGTTTGGTAGAATTCTGACGTGAAGCCTTCTGGTCCTGGGCTTTTCTTCTTAGAGAGATTTTGTATAGTTGATGCTATTTCAGTATTTGACATAGGCCTATTCAACATTTCCACTTGGCTCTGGCTAAGTCTTGGTAGGTGGCAGGCTTCCAAGTATTGGTCAATTTCTTTCAAATTTTCATATTTCTGAGAATAAAATTTCTTATAATATTCATTGAGGATTTTTTGAATTTTGAGGGGTAATATTTTTATTTCATCTTTACTATTTCCAAGTGATGAAATTAGTGATTTTAGTCTTTTTTTCCTGGTTAGGTTGGCCAAAGGTTTGTCTATTTTATTGAACTTTTCAAAAAACCAACTTTTGGATTTATTGATCTGTTCTATAATCCTTTTATTTTCAGTTTCATTTAATTCTGCTCTAATTTTGGTTATTTCTTTTCTTCTGCTGGGTTTGGGATTGAAGTGTTCTTCCTTTTCCAGTTGCTTGAGATGTCCCATTAAGTTGTTAGCTTCCTCTCTTTCTGCTTTCTTGAGGAAGGCTTGCAGTGCTATAAATATCCCTCTTAGGACCGCCTTTGCAGTATCCCAGAGGTTTTGGTAACTCATATCTTCATTATCATTTTGTTCCAAAAATTTGGTAATTTCCTTCTTGATCTCATCTCTGACCCACCTATCATTCAACATAAAGTTATTTAGCTTCCATGTTTTTGTATGAGACTTCAAATTCCTGTTGTAACTGAGTTCATCTTTTATTCCATGATGGTCTGAGAAGATGCAGGAATAATTTCTACTCTTTTAAATTTGCCAAGGTTAGACTTGTGACCTAAAATGTGGTTGATTTTGGAGTATGTTCCATGGGCCAATGAGAAAAATGTGTATTCAGTTTTGTTAGGATGAAATGTTCTGTAGATGTCTGTTAAATCCAAATACTGAATGGTTAAGTTTAAATCTAAAACTTCTTTGCTAAGCTTCTTATTGGAGGATCTATCCAACACTCCAACTATGATGGAGCTGGGAGAAATCAAGTTGCTCATGTCTATTAGCATATCTCTTATAAATTGAGGTGCATGCTGGTTGGGTGCATAAATATTGATGATTGAAATCTCATCATATTGAGTATTAACCTTCACAAATATAAAGTGTCCATCTTTATCCTTGATTACTTTTGTTGGTTTAGAGACTATTGTATCTGCGAATAAAATTGCAATGCCTGCTTTTTTCTGCTTTCCATTTGCCTGGAATATAGATGACCATCCCTTCACCCTGAGTCTATATTTGTCTTTTAGGGTAAGGTGGGATTTTTGAATGCAACAGATATCTGACCTGAGTTTTTGTATCCAGTCATCCAGCCTGTGCCTCTTTAGAGGGCAATTTAAGCCATTCACATTGATTGAGAATATTGATAAACATGATATAATTTTGGGTATTGAGTTTTTCAAAAGTCCAGTGGACATCTTTAATCCCTTTGCCATTCTAGAAATTGGAATTTGATCAAATTCCAATGCTGTGTGAGTTTACTTATGTGGTGGAGGATTGCACTGGTCTTTATGGAGAATAGGTCTAAGAATATCCTGGAGGGCTGGTTTATCAATGTGTGAATGTCATTAAAGTATTTAATTTCTCCGTCATAAATGAAACTTAGTTTAGCTGGATACAGGATCCTGGGTTGAAAGTTATTTTGTTTTAGGAGGTTAAAAGTCAATGACAACCCTCTTCTAGCGTGAAAGGTTTCAGCAGAGAGATCTGCAGTCATTCTGATATTCTTCCTCTTATAGGTTATGGTGTTCTTATATATAGCTACTTTCAGAATTTTCTCTTTCATATTAACTTTAGTGAAGTTAATTATGATGTGTCTGGGGGACGTCTTGTTCAGGTTGAGTCATGCTGGGGTCTGAAACTGTCTGCTATCTGAATTTCAGAATCTCTTGGCATATCTGGAAAGTTCTCTTTCATAATTTCATGAAGAAGAACCTCTGTGTTTTGTGAAGCAACTTTATTGCTTTCAGGGATTCTTATAAGGCGAATATTAGTTTTCTTCAAATTATCCCAGAGCTCTCTGAGAGAATGATCTGTTTTTACTCACCATTTCTCTTTCTCTTTGAGCTCTTGGGCATGTTCAAAAGCTTTGTCTTCAATGTCAGAGATTCTTTCTTCTGCCTGCTCCATTCTGTTAGCGAGGGATTCTACCATATTTTTCAGACCTTTGAGGGCTGCAAACTCTTGCCACAATGTGTCCAAAACTTTGGTCATTTTATCTTTGAAATCGTTGAATTCTTGAGACAGCTTTTGAATTATTTGAAATTCTGATTCCCTCCTTTCCTCCATTCTGTTGATCTTATTTGTTATCCAGACTCTGAACTCATTTTTGACATCTCAGCCATCTGTTTATGCATAGGGTCTTCAGTTGCATCTGCCATGTCCTTCCTTGGGGGGTGGGGTTGATCTACTCTGGTTATTCATGTGGTGAATAACCACATGAATTCTGTTATTCATCTGATTTTCCATCAGTGGAAAAACATACCAGAGTTTTTCCACTGATTCTGCCCCATGCTGAAATTACACCATTTGGCTAGACGAGCAGATAAGGAGAAGTGGGGTTGTGGGCTCCAGGAGTAGTGATTAGCTAGCCCTTTGACCAAAGGCTGGGACTGATGTCTGTACCTTTTCCCCCAGAGCTTTGCCAAGGACCTGTACAGTGCTACAGCCTGAGAAACTGAGGGCCTACATGTGTGGTGGGGCTAAGTCTCTCTGTCTTATTTTCAGCTGGTCTCTGTTTACCCTAGTATATTAGTTACTCTGGCTTGAAGTCTCAGTTGTAGAGAAATACCAGCAATTAAGTCACCCCATCCCCCACAGGCAACAATTGGGAAAGGAAAATCACACCTTCCCACAACCACACACCGAGGGTACCACTTTGGATAGTCCTCAAGTTATTGGCCCAGTTCAAGAGATCCAAATCAATTATCCCAGTCAGCACTGGTCTCAGATGGAGGAGTTCAAAAGGTCTCTGGCAACTAGACAGCAGGGGTCTGCTGGCAGCTCTGGTATGACTCACTCCAGTGCTCCACGAGGTCAGAAGGATCAACCCAACAAATAAATTGGTCTGGCAAGGTTGATGCCCCCTTCCACACCTTGCATCTGTGTCACACCCAATCACTGGTAACCCTTCAGGGCTGTGACCCAGTTATCCAATAAGCAAATGTGGCAGGGCTTTATGTCTATCAGAGTCAATGTAAAGTCAATGCCTCCTCCACTCGGTTACCACTCTTTGTCGCCAGCCAGCAGAGGGAGCTGAAGTCTGTCTGTCTCAGGCACTCAATGGCAGCTGGAGAATGTTCTATCTGAAGTCAGTGTAGACCTGAGAATATCCAGACAGCAAGAGATTCTCCCTCAACTGCCTTTGTCACCACTGTTCTGTAGCTCTGAAATCCCTATTGGGCGAGGTCTGGTTCTCTTTGGCAGACCACAGAGTTGGGGAGGTGACTCTCCAATGTTAGACGCCAGCAGAGTCACTGTATTAATGCTGATGTTGGATGGGAGGTGTCTCCAGTTGAATTCGTGCACCTCAGCAGCTCCTGAGTCTCCACCTGTAGTGCAGAGACCCAAGACTCTGCCCGCTAAAATATGTAATATATTTCCTTGGAATGGTGGCTTCCCATGCCAGGGGAGACATGCATTTAACTCTCTTTTATCTCAGCTCGACTCCCTTCCTTCAGCTACATTGGGTTCTTTATGGCCGTTATCTCTCCCCCTGGACTGGAGTTTTGTTGAAAACTAGCTCCAGTCATCCATCATCCCCCATTCCCCCATGTTCTTATTGAATGTGAAACTTGGAGTTAGGGAAAATAGCCAGCCCCAGGATTTAGCAAAGCACAAAACACATTAAAACCAAACAAGTAATCAGACAAAAAAGCCACCAGACACCCAAAGCACACAGATGCACATACAATCAGAAACAAGTAAACAAACAGACAAAAAAAACAAAACAGCAAAAATGATAGTAATCATAAACTGATAAAAAAAGAAAAGAAGAAAAAAGTAAAAAAAAAAAAGAAAAAACCCAACAACTCTAGTCATCTGTGTGAGCACTCTCAGCAACCATAAGAAGGGAAGGAGAGGAAGAGAGAAGAAAAAAGAAAAATAGTATTAATAAAATAACTTTTTAAAAGGGGCACCACCAACTAAAATATTATTCTTGTAATATAAAATATTATTCTTGTGTATATAAAAACACACAACTATATGTATGATGTAGCGATCAACTTCAGCAGGAATATATTTATGTTGCAATATACTTTCTGGACAGCAGGTAGCGCTGTGGGTGGTTCCCCGCTTATACCTATTTCTGTATTTACACTGTTTTCTTTGATGTTTGCCTGGCTACCCTCTGGGAGCTCAGACTCTGTGGGAATGTTGGTGCTATGGGTTTTAAAAGGAACCCTGGCTGGCGGGCTACACAAACTCTCCCCACAACAGTTCCCACAAAGTGTGGGGTGTCCTGAATAAGTTTTAGGTGCAGGATGGCTGCCTAGAGGCAAGACTCCACTTGCTATACCAGGCCCGCAGAAGAGGTGCTTGCGTTAGCCATCTCTGAACTCTCAAAACATGTCTGTTTCCTGACTGGCCACCCAGCCTCTGCTGTCCTGTTCCAGATGGCACTCCCTATCTGCCCTCCAAATTCAGAGCAGAAGTTCATTCTTCCCCAGTTTTTCTACTCAATTCTAGTTTCCCTTAGAACTGGAAATTGTAATCTTCCGTGGGTAAGGGGCTGGTTGCCATCCGTGCTCTCCACTTCAGCGCCAGAGTCCAAAAACTTTTCAGTAGTCTCTGTTGGAAAGGGGCTGGCTGCCCCTGGCCCCGCTCCTTTAGCGTGGGAGCACAGACTTCTCTATCAGACTTGCGGCTAGGGGTCACACTCTGAATCCAGCAATCCGCCAGATCACTGCACTCCCCAAATCGCTAAACTTGTATCCCATCCGCCATTGTACTCTGGCTCCTAAACCCTTGCCCTTCTGTTAATTTCACCAATCTCAAAAGAAAAAAAAAAAGATAAAATCTTTACTGGGAGGTTTCACAAGTTCTCCGTGCAGAAGTTCCTGTGAAGTGTGGAGTATCCTGGAGCAGTTTTGGGTGCAGAATGGCTGCCTGCTGGTCTTCAAATCCCCACACCTGGCCTGTGGGAAAAGGTGGATGTCATCATCTCTACAATTATAAAGTGTGTCTGTTTCCTAAACAGGATTCTTTCCTCTCAATTTTCTGTCTGGCTGCCTAGACCCCTGCCACTCCAAACGGCGTCCAAACAACTCCCCTTTCTGGTTACCAAGTTCTGCTCAGGAGTCCATACCTCACCAAACTCTCCACAAAACACCCAAACTCCAGCAAATTGGGAATTGCAGTCCTTCATGAGGAAGGGGTTGGTTGGTGCTGCCTCAGGCCACCGACCACAGACTGCTGCTGCTGGCTCTGCTTCAGCAGTGACCCAAAACTTCTCTGCCAGACTCTGGAGTTCTGGGTTAAAATTCCAGTCCAGCAATCCACCACCTTGCTGCACACCCAGAGATGCCTGTCTGCACCGGCACTCCACACAGTGAAAGATCCAGCTCCCTCCCTTCTCACCTGAAACCGTGAGGAGATTTGAGTCAAAGATCCATCCTGTCTGCCATCTTTCTCTGACCCGGTTAACTCTCTATAAACTGTACTGAATCTTTCTACTCTCACTTCTGGGTAAATTAAAACAAATCCATATATCTAACCCAAACTTCTTCCTCCTCATGTCTTCTTTGCATTTATTAATTGAATTAACATTTAAATACTTTTACTTTGGAGTTTTTAATCTGTAAAATGAGAAATTTAAACTTAATACTCTTTAGCATCTCTTACAGCATTAAAATTCAGTGTCTATAAAATTATGAAAATAAAATGTGTAATTTAGAAGAACATGACATTATGAAATTTCTATTAATGAAATTCATTAAAACTAGTGATAAAAAAGAAAAAGAAATCTTAACCCATAAAGAACAAATGACAGCAGACTTGTTTTTTGAAATAATGCAGGCAGAAAGACAGTGGAGTGAAAGAGAAGAAAGGGAGGAAAGAAAGAAGGAAAAAAGGAAGGAAGGAAGAAAGGAAGGAGGAAGAAGGAAGGAAGGGAAGAAGTAAAAGAAAGAACTTGTAAACATAGAATGAATCTATATTTAGTAGCAATACTTTTAAAATAAAACTGAAATTCTTTTTCAAATATACAAAACCTTAAAAAATTTCTTACCAGCAGACTTTTGGTACAAGCAATCTTAAGGAATTCCCTTAACTCATTTGACATATAAGGAAAATGATGTGATACAGATATATAGATATATTCAGGGAAATGAAGAACATAGGAAAAATGTTGAATGTGAGTAAATATAACTGTGATATTGGGTCTAAAGGAGCTTTTAGATGATAAAATTAGTAATATTTCAACAGAAAATATGATTTCCTAATGAATAAACTAAAGGACTATTTTTTCTTATGATCATAAGAAAAAGAAAAAGATTATTTCTTTCATAATCAAAAAGTGTTTTTTAACAGCAAACTGAGCATTGAACCAGATTTTGTTTAATTCTATCATTTTTTAAATTCAAAATATTAAGGGGTACAAATATTTTTGTTACATGGATAACTCACATGATGCTTAAGTCAGTGGAGTGAAAGGGGAATGAAAGAAAGAAAGAGAGAGAGAGAAGGAAGGACAGAAAGAAGGTAAATAAGGAAGGAAGAAAGGAAGGAAGGAAGGAAAGAAGTAACAAAGGAAGGAAGAAAAAGAAAGGAAGCCCATTATCTAAATAATGTTCATTGTTCTACTTTTAATCTGAACTCAGTGGCATTTTATTTTTCTTTTAATAATCATCTTCCATTTAAAATTTCTTCTTAAAATGACTCTCCTGATTTCTTATTCATACTTGCCTATCTTTTATCCCTGGATTCTAATTTTTTCTTTTGCCTTCTGTCTCAGCCTTTGCATTTATTCTTTGCACCTTCAGTTTTCTCATTCCGTCTGTCTTCATGGCTTTCTTCTTGTTTAGCATAAAATTTTGGAAACCATCTTATCTTCTTTCCCTAAAGCTGGTCACAAATTCAGCAAACCCAAGAAGACTTAGTGATGGCTTAAATACTTTTGCAAGTGGGAAATATAAAATTTAATATTGACCATAAAAAGCTTATTTATTGAGCAACTATAATTTACTATTGCAAGTGTTTGGGATATCCTGGTGAATAAAACAAAGTAAAATTTATAATGTCCCTTGATTTTATTTTCTAATGGGAGGGGCTAGTTAATAAACAATAAATAAGATAAATTAGAAATCTTGCCAGGACATCTCAGCACTTGGGAGGCTGAGGTGGGTGTATTGTCTGAGCTCACAGGTTTAAGACCAGCCTGAGCCAGAGTGAGACTACAGGGTGACAAAGTGAGACTCTATCTCAAAAAAAAAAAAAAAGGAATAAAAGAAAAGAAAAAAGAAAGAAAGAAAAGAAAACAGAAAGAAAGAAAAAGAAAAAATAAATCTTTTCTTTTACATTGAAAGGTGATCTAGGTTATGGAAAAAATTTAGAGCAAGGGAAAGTAGATGACAGTGGTAGGCAAATGTTTAAACAGTATGTGAAGTGCTCACAGTTATGCTTCTTTGAAAAGGTGAGATTTGAGGGAGAAATGAAGATACTTTCAAACAGAAGGACAGATAGACAAGAGCCACAGGCCATAAAACAAGAACAGGTCAGGTCTGTTCAAAGAACATGGATAAGACCTGGGTGGTTAAGAAGAGTGATCTGGAGATCTGCCTGACTGGAAGTCAGAGAAGTATTGGGGACCTGATAATGGAAGGCTTTATAGGTCACTTAAAAGATTTTTACCTTTATTCAAGCATGATGGGGGCCATTGATGAGTTTTGAGCACAGAAGTGACGTGATATAATGTATGTTTTTAGAAAAATACTCTAACACCTCTGTTGAGAATAGATTATAGGAGGCAAGAGGGCAAGAATAGAACCAGGAAATCCTTTAGTAATCATTCCAGCAAGAGGTAATTGTGGCTTAAACCAAGCAGTAGCAGGAGAGGTGGTGAGAAGTGATTTTCAGGTGTGTTTTAAAGGTAGACTCTCTGAACCAAATCAATTGATCATATGTGGGGTGTGAGAGACAGAGGCGGGGCCAATGATGATGCCAAGATTTATTCACACAAGTTGACAATAGAGTGACCTTTAACCTGAGATGGAAATAATGAGTTAGTTTTGATAGCTCTCTTAGCCATGTGAGTGGAAATACCAAATTGATAATATAATATTCAAGTCAACAATTCAGGGAGAAGTGCAGGATGGAGAGATGAATTTGGATGTTATCAGCATGCAGATGTTCCATAAAGGCAGAGACCTGATGGGAGCACTATGAAAGGTAGTGTAGGAGGACAGCAGGGGAATGAGGCCCTAGAAGTTTCCACCACTAAAAGGTTAGAGGAGAAAAAAAAAGGTTGAAGAGAAAAGAACCTATCGATCAAGGAAACAGAGGAAGTATGTCTTTTTGCTCATGTTTCTACATTTATTCTCTACAGACAGGGTTTGTAAAAATCATCCCTTCTCCCAGTTTCATGTGGGACCAACATGCCCTACTTCTGGAGCTGTGCAGCTCTCACAGCACTATGTGGCATTCCCAGCCACGTGTTCTGTGGATGCCTGGAGGTTCTGCTTCCCACAGTGCCCTGTGCAGACAGTCACCAGGGCCACAACATGGACAGTTGAGAGCATAAGGTGTTCAGTGGAACAAAAGTGCCTTCACCCCAAGCCCATCTCTCAGTAGCTCTGTGAGCATGCCCTCATCTCTGTTTCCTCAGCTGTAACATGGAGATGATAATTCTACCACAGAGTATGTTGACAAGAGGATCAAATCAATGAACCAATAAACTAATGTGTGCCAAGTTCATATAAAAGAGTAATCATAACAGTGAATCAGCATATCCTCCTCCATACTTGGAGTATTAGAGATGAGGATTTAGTGTGAACAGAGCAATTGGCAACCTCCACCCCTGGTGTGCACACCTGCTTCTGGGGGGTCTAGTGATAAGCAAGCAGATGTGAATAATACAATGGAAAGTGCTATCAAGGAAACAATAAGGGGCTGAAAATTGAGGGGAAGCTAGTTTTCATATTTATTTCATATGTAATTATTACAGCCACCCTGTGAAGTGGTGTTAATAACGCTGTTTGAAGATGAGGAAATTGGGGGATAGAATAGTTAAGTTACATGCCCTAAATCACACAGCTATCAAGTGGCAGAAGAGTGATCTAAACTTAGATGGTCTAATGCTCTTTGGCTGCCTCACTCACTCTTCTTTAGTTTGTTCTTTGATTTTCTTGTGATGAGTGAGGGGTCCATGAATCTTAGGGAAATGCAATGAACATTCACTAGTTAAATTCTTCTGTCTGTGGATCATTAATATGAATGTAATAAAAATGTTCTGTGTTGTAGGCATTGTTGCAGTTATTTTGTCAAATCTCATTTAATTCTCAATGTAGGGTATATTATTATCCTCATTTTGTGAGTGAATAAACTGACACTCAGGTTTCTCATGCTCACACCACTTCAGATAGCTGAATTTGAACTCTGGCAATCTGACTATGAAGGTAAGAATGCTGTGGGGCCTCCATGCTATACAGAGTGCTCCATCGTCATGGTCAAGGGAACAGTCCTATCTGGGCTGCACCAAAGCAACAAAATCTCTCGTACTGCTTTTTTGAGGGAAAAGTATATATATATATATGTGTGTGTGTGTGTGTGTGCATGTTTATATGTGTATGAATTATAATTATTTCTTAGTGATTATAATTAAATTTATTCTTTTGATTTTTTTTCTGAATTGGTAGGTTTCCTTCCCAATGTTCAAGATAATCATTTAACCTGTATCATTCAAATTGTCTATTTTTAAAGTAAGCCTGTAATTCTTTTTATCATGTTATTTCTGAAGGTGGATTCCTACTGGGGGCAGTTGTTTCATGAGTCACTTATGGATGGTGATTACAGGACATGATGGAGAAGAGCAGGGAGCTGGGTTCCCGAGTGGGTGACAGTTCAGAGGTCTGAGGAAGCTACCCCTGAGTGGGCATTCCACTTTGGGACTGGCTGGATATTTACCTGTGAACTTTTGGGTCTATTTCCAAACTGAAGGTAGATGTAAGTTATCATCAAATTAGAAAGAACATGAGAGGAAGTCTGTGGTATCAAGAGCAGACAGCAGTGTTGGTTGGTGGTAAATTCTTTTCAGAGGCTTTTCCGCAATCTGGTCTTAACTCTGTGTCTTTGCATAAATGGCACCAAATGTAACGAAGCAGGAGGAAAACCATACTTTTTGGAGTTTAAATATGTACTTTCCTGCTGCAGAACTGTCCTCCTCTCAGCAAGCATAAGGTGATTACTGATTTCCCTGTTTTATAAATAAAGAACTGAAGTCTGAATCAAAAACTGGCTCAAAAGCCCAGGTCACTGCAATCCTCTGGCATCTGCAGAGTCTCAACAAGGAAATCCACAAAGGACCAGAGAACGAAGGGCCCACTGTAGCCAGGCCAGCCTGGAAGGCTCCAAGACTGAGGGTGGCCTGGCCAGGCAACTCACAAACACCCTAAGGAAAAGCTGAAAAATATAGTTACTATCTTCTTTCCCAGCTTGTATAAAACTTTATCCCCCAAGGTTCATTGTGATCATTAAAAGCTCCGTGAGACTTGGTGTTATCTAACAAGCTAACAAAACTAATTTTGTGGAGTCAGGCTGACCACTCTGCAGCTGGTAGGCTGCCCTGCCACAGTGGGCCTACTGTCCAGGGCATGTGCTGTTGACTGGCTCTTCTCCCACCATGATTTACAATACATCTGTGCACTAAAGACTCCTGAAGTATTAATGTCATGCCAAGTGAAATTTTAACTTCCTTTAAACTGGATTTGTTAAGTTGATTTGACTGTAGAACTCTCTAACTTTACAATTCCTATTAACTTCTCACAGGATGAATTTAGGCGTAATAGTGTTAGAGAAAGAGCATGAGCATTAACAATCAGACTGTAAACTCATTCGTTTATTAATTTCCTCATTCCCAATGTCAGTGTTATTGAGTGTCTACTGTGGTCAGGCTCTGGGAGTATGAAAAGATAAAGATGACATAGTCCCTGCTCTCATAGGACTTAGGGTAGAGTAGGCAGAGTCACGGAAGGGAGAGAGACCTACCAAATAAATTATGGGAGAACATGAATGTCAATTCACTTATTCATCCAACAATTGCCGGGTACCCACTCTGTTGTATTCTATGGTTGAGGGTGGGGAATCACATTGAGTGAGAGACACAAACGTTTGGGTGTCATGAAGATTACATTCTAGGTGAGACAGAGGAGAAAAACAGTAAGTTAAAAAAAATGTCTGGTAAGACAAAAAGAAATAAATTTTAATGGGGGATTAAAAAAATGAAATGAAAAAAATTTAAACGAGATGATAGGATGAAGAGTGAGGAAGGCCCGTGATTATTTCAAATTGTCTATGTGAGGCTTACCTTGAAACCAGGAGGGGCCTTCTTTTGTAATTTTTTTAATTGTTAAAATAATGCATTCTTATTTTAGAAAGTTTACAAAGTTCAGAAAACGTTTTAAAAAACTTACCTTAAGTGGTTATAAATACCATTATTTACTTAGTCATTTTCCAATTAATAGGTCAAAGTGCACGTGCAAAGTTAGAAGTGTCTTTTGTGACTATCCTCTCTTATATAATGATAAGTGTTAGTGTCAAAATTAATAACCATAAACCAAAGAGTTCTTACTAATTTCTGATTAAATTTTAAATCATCTAAATATTTATCTCTGAAACTAAGCATTTAATGACAAATTATTATTGGAATCAGATTATGCTGATTGTGAATTGATCCTTTGGATAGAGGTGACCAGTCTTTAATGGGTCAGTTAATACTTAATAATGGATGGTTGTTAGGTTTGGGTGTTAATAACCAAGTTTATTTTTAGTTTTCCTTTTTCTCTGAAAAAAAGGCAGGATTCTGAATTAAACCAATTCAGAGTTCCCAGTACTATAGTCTCAGTCTTTTGAATCTCTCTTTTCTTAGCTGTTTGTTAAAGCTTGTTAAAATTCTAAAGTTGCAAAAGCTTTGTTCAGACTAACAGCTCTTAAGTTGGATCTTAAAATCAGGAGGGAATTAGTTGAAGTGCTGGCTGGTGTTTGGGGAAGGGAAGAAAGCCCTGGGGAAGAGAAAGACCAGAATTTCTCGATATCTGAACATTTTGTAAAAAAGGGAATTGTTTTAGGGTTCTACTGCACTGAAATTCCTTGAGGGTTTCAAAGTACTAAGCCTAGCAGAACTTGTGTGGTTACAAAGGGAAGGAGCTCTGCAAAAGTTAAAATCAATAGTTGTTTCTCAGAAGCACAAAAATTTCTAAGTGAAATGGTAGGTTTTTTTCTTCTCCTATTGATCATTTTGGACAATTGATTTTAGAGACAATTCATGCCCTTTAACAAAGAGTTCTAAAAGAAATGAGTTAAAATAACTTGGTAACAGGAAAACTACCCAGAAAAGCTTGAAATATCTAAGAATTCTCAAATGTTAAAACCTTTCATCAATAAAAACAATTTCAGTGTGGATGGCAGCAGTACACCCATCACCGCTGTACTTGAACGGTCATGTCCCAGGCATTTCCATCAGCAATGGAGCACATATATTCAGTGGTCCCAAAAGATTATGAGGCGGCTGGAAATTCTTATTGCCTGGTGATGTCACAACCACCTTCACACAGTGACACAAAACACTTCTCCTGTGTTTGCAGTGATGCTCTGTGAGCAAATCTGCTGTGCTACCAGTTATATAAAAATCTAGCACACACAGTAATGTGCAGAACATAATATTTGATACTGCTAATAAATGACTATGTTACGTACACTATACTATACTATTTACAGCTATTTTAGAATGTACTGCTTCTGCTATAAAACTGTGAAACAGCCTCAGGCACGACCCTTGGGCGGCATCCAGAAGAAGGCATTGTATTCATGGCAGTTGATAGCTTCCTGTATGTTACTGCCCTTAAAGACCTTCCAGGTAGGACGAGATATAGAAGTGGAAGATGGCTCATCTGTTAGGACAGATGACCCCGACCCTGTGTTAGCTTCTTAGTGTTTAACCAAAAAAGTTTAAGAAGTGGGAAAAAAAAGTTTTTGAATAGAAAAAGAGGTTTAGAAAGACATGAAAAAATATTTTTATGGTTTCGTGTCTTAAGTTTAAATCTTTAATCCAGTGAGAGTCTATCTTAGTGGTGAAAGGTGTGGGTCCAGTTTCAGTCTTCTACAGGTTGCCAGCCAGTTCACCCAGCACCATTTGTTAAATAGGGAATCTTTTCCCCACTCAATGTTTTAATTGCCTTGTCAAAGATCAGGTAGTGGTAAGTAGCTGGATTCATCTTTTGGCTCTCTATTCTGTTCCATACATCTACCTCTCTATTTTTGTGCCAGTACCATGCTGTTTTGATCACTATGGATTTATAGTATAATCTGAGGTCTGGTAG